>CM065718.1:87940269-87952769 GCA_033310375.1 Conus canariensis
GTGTGTGTGTGTGTGTGTGTCTGACTGAGTGTGCCTGTACGTGTGTGTGTGTGTGTGTGTGTGTGTGTGTGTGTGTGTGTCTGTGTGTTTGTGCATGTTTGTGTATCTGTGAGTGTGTGCATGTGTGTGTGTCTGTGTGTGTGTGTGTGTCTGTGTCTGTTTGTGCATATTTGTGTATCTGTAAGTGTGTTGTGTGTGTGTGTGTGTGTGTGTCTGTGTGTGTGTGTGTGTGTGTCTGTGTGTGTGTGTGCACGCGCGCGTGCACGCATGCATGCATATATGAATGTGCTTGTGTTAAATCAGTTGAAGACATTACATATAGCATCTAAGCCCAACTTCAAATGTTACTGATTGCTGACTTTAGCATCCAACTGCAAATTTGATCCCTTGACTAGCAGGTGACAAATATAAAGAACATCTGATTTCTTCACGAAAGCACACATACAAACTTGAACAACAATAATCAAAACGGACAAAGAAAGAAACAAACAAACCATTTACCTGTTGACCAGTAAATAAAACTTTAAGGCATCTGTGGTTTCATTGGTGTCTTGGGCAGCTACTCGCAGGGTAAAGCTCGACTGAAAACCAAAACTTTCAAAATGAATGTGTGCACATTAATAACAACACCCCTGTTGGCTACATGACATGTTTCAAATTCAAGTAACAATTATGGATATGTCAGTGATTCGTAAGTAAATATGTTCTATGCTGCACAGAGAGAATGTGTGTGGTATGTGTGTGTGTGTGTGTGTGTGTGTGTGTGTGTGTGCGCGCACACGCGCATATGCACGAGCATGTGCTTGCAAGCAAGTGTGTGGGTATGTGTGCATGAGTGCATGTGTGTGCATGCATGTGTGTGTGCGTGCGTGCATCCATGCGAGTGTGTGTGTGTGTGTGTGTGTGTGTGTGTGTGTGTGTGTGTGCACTATGTATGTACTTGCTTCATTGTTACTGTGTTTGTGAAACAGTTTGTCTTGAGCATGTCCACATTGAGAGTATGGTATATATATGTATAAATTTCTATCATGTTATTTTTTTTTCTGTCTTATGTCTAATGTGTTATATCTTAATGTTCTGTTAGTAGGTAAGTGCATGGCGCACACGCACACACACACACACACACACACACACACACTCACTCATATGCAAATTCTTCAGTTTGCTACACTGACAGATGTAAATAAGACAAAATTCATCAACCTCTGTTTTCTGTCTGCATACTTTTCAGCATTTGGTTATGAGACGACGCTTACCTTTGCTCCAGCGGGGAGAGGGTTGCCCAGTTTACAGATCACTGTGTTGTTCTGGGTCTTACAGTCAATGGGTACCACCTGAAACCACAGTCGCGAAACATGAGAATACACACACACACACACACACACACAGGTGTATATGCTCACAAATATACATGCACACATGCATGTGCACACACACACACACACACACACACACACACACACATACACACACACACACACACACACACACACATATCTCACACACACACACACACACACACACACACACACACACTGCAAGAGCTAGAAAGGAAGAGAGATTATGTTTTAACATCAATAATGACAGTCTTCTGTCTTTTTCCTTTCTCTTTTCTCTGAATCTCACTCATCTTATCACCAGTTCTGTCATTCATACACAGCTAAAAAAAAAAAAAAAAAAAAGCATAACAAACTGAACTTACACAGCTGTATACTCAAAACAGTTGAGTTGCTTCCCTTACAAGTGGAGTGTCCTGACTGCCATGGCTGGTTGCCCTTGCCTTTTCTCTTTCCTTCTTTTTTTTTTTTCTTCTTTTCTTCTTAACTCTTTCATCCCTACAACCCAGTTTTCCAGTTTGCAGAAATCCTACCCTTCCTTCCTTCCTGCAGCCCGGAAAACCAGGCAGCACAAAATTCCTCCTTTCCTTCCTGCAGCCCAGAAAATCAGTTCTCGCGGTAAGCGAGTCGCGTCATCGGTACACGTCATGATTGGGTCGCTCGCGCGGCAGTGTTTATGAATGGAATGGATGCCAGATGGCCCCTGCGGGGAAAGTGGTTGCCGCTCTGTTCTGGCCGGTTTGCAACTGTGTATGTGGCAGTTCTCATTTACACTTCTTTCATTTACACTTCTTCTTTTTTCTCTTAATCCAGGAATGAAGGGAACACTCATATTATAAGAATCTAGGCACAAGAGGAAGTAATGGTTCATAGAAAAGTAGGAATGAAAGAGTTAATGTTTGGACTAGTGTGGTGGAAATATCAATGCATTACATGATTCTTACACAGATTTCAGTCTGAGAACAACATGTCCTTCAGTAGCAAAAGCTAACAGGACATTGTTCTTCACATTCTCTAATGGAACTAAAACTACCAAACCCTTGGCACATCTCTTGTTTGTCATGTGATGCATGATCAGGATTGTGGATGGTCAGTGACGAGGGTGTAAGAAATACTGCATTGATCTTTGCTTTCAGGACAATTATATTCAGAGTTACACATGATTGTAAGCAAACAGTCTGTGCCAAAAACCAAGGGTGAGGCCCCAAAACAGCCAAACATGGAATGATATTCATCATACGTTAAGGGAAGCAATGTCTTTTCTCTCACATGAGTATCTTTGGACAAGATACAACTACTGCATCACACACAATTTTCACTCACAGATGTAACCGCCGCTCTGTTTCGAAAAATGACGCCTGGTGGCAGCGTGACGAACAGTTTGGCATTGAAGGCGTCTTCCTTGCGGTTCTCCACGATCACGATGATTTCCAGATCTGTGCCACTCCCGATGATGTGGGCTGATGTGATTCTGTGTGAACACAGATGATGTGGGCTGATGTGATTCTGTGTGAACACAGATGATGTGGGCTGATGTGATTCTGTGTGAACACAGATGATGTGGGCTGATGTGATTCTGTGTGAACACAGATGATGTGGGCTGATGTGATTCTGTGTGAACACAGATGATGTGGGCTGATGTGATTCTGTGTGAACACAGATGAAGAGCAAGGTCCTGTACACTCTGTCTCATGAAATGGAACTATCCCAAACTCTTTCTTTGTTGGCTGTTCCACCAATGAAATGGAACTATCCCAAACTCTTTCTTTGTTGGCTGTTCCACCAACTGTACTGCCCCCACCTGCCTTGTTTACACATAATCTGATGATAAAAATAGGTGCACACATGCGGCAGTCTGACACACACACAACATGAATGTACCACCTCTTTCTGTCATGGTCAATGCGGTCAGTCAAACACCTGACAACTGTTAGCCAATACGAATTACAAGAAAGGTGACTGGCTAGTAGGTTGTGATCTACCAAGACAATGTTAAGTGATTCATGGTCAGGAATGACTGAAAAGGGATTTAGATGGCATGTTTAACTTTAACCAGGAAAAGATGAATGATTCTGCAACTCAGGAATGACTGAAAAGGGATTCAGATGGCATGTTTAACTTATACCAGGAAAAGGTGAATGATTCTGCAACTCAGGAATGACTGAAGAGCACTCAAGAAGATGTTTTGTTTTATCTGCATCTTCCATTACAGACGATGGGAAAGGGGTTGAAGAAAGATGATTTTGTTTCGTCAGCATCTTCCATTACAGATGATGGGAAAGGGGTTGAAGACAGATGATTTTGTTTCGTCTGCATCTTCCGTTACAGACGATGGGAAAGGGGTTGAAGAAAGATGATTTTGTTTCGTCTGCATCTTCCGTTACAGACGATGGGAAAGGGGTTGAAGAAAGATGATTTTGTTTCATCTGCATCTTCCATTATAGAAGATGGAGTGAGGACAAACAGAATCGTTACTCCTTTTTGGGGCTTTAATTAAACATAATTATTTCTATGCTGCTTGCTTGTCTTGGTTTGCCATTCTGAGAATAAGAATAGCTGACGTGGAATCTAAATTTTAATGTATACATTCCACAGCTAGACACCATGACACACACTCTAGTCTGGGATCAACTTGTCACTAAAAGCTTCAACCCAACAGGACGCTAATCTTGTCATTATATTCACTCACGGAAAAAAAAGTATGCTTCGCTAGAATATTGCATTGCAAACCATCACCATCTGATTTTCTCTTTATTATGGAAGCTCATCTGTGACAGAAAATATACATTTTGAGTTGCAAGCTCTTCAGTTGAACACATTTTTGAGATCACACATCATTTATAATTCAACATTTTACTTTTAACATGCATTCAATCAGAATGTTTTTTTACTTTAGCATCTTTCATTCATTCACTCTCTGATGTTTGGCGAGAATGCACGAAACTGTCTTACCTGAATGAAGTAAGGACAAGGTTTGGAATGCATCGGTTGTCATCTCCACAGTCCTTCAGAATCTGAGCCTGATCAACACACCAATGCACTGGTTTTAAAACACAATGAACTTTGTCTGCAGCAAACTTGTATCTACCTCATCACGCATAACCCCCCCCCCCCCCCCCCCAAAAAAAAAAAAGGCTGAAAAATGTTCTGCATAAAGATATCTTTCTAAATGATAGACACTTTAAATCACCAGACTGATGCAAAAATGCATTCATACAATAAATAAGAAGGAAGAATTACGCTATTCTATTTCACCAGCAATTTTAGAATCTATCAACACACACGCCTAACTTATTTTGCGATATGAAAATAGAAAAAAAAATTAGCAATCAAGCAAACCATCAACAAAAATAATTTTCTCCACCTTAAAACTGTTGAGCTAGTGCACACACACACACGCACGCACACACACACACACACACACACACGCACACACGCATGCACGCACGCACACACGCACGCACGCACGCACGCACGCACGCACGCACACACACACACACACACACACACACACACACACACACACACACACCAAAGCAATAATAACAGAAGATACCAAATCAAATCTGGGGACGTTAACTTCCAGTGCATTGTAGTGGAGATTCATTGTCCTAATCATTAGAGGATTTCGCCCCTTTTGCTTGTTTCCATCATTAGTACTTTTTCTTTAAATCTGAATTTGGCTTGCTTCTTTAAATGGAAGAATAATGCAGACTATAAGATTGAAAACACAAAGAAAAGACAACCAAGACATACAGTGATGAAAAGTTACCTCTGTGCGTACAGACGTAGGAATGTACTGATCAAGAATTGGTGCTGGGACTCTCTTCAGACCATTGCTGTTGGAAGATGGTTTCTCGTGAAGTTTGAATTTTAAATCGACAGCGATGGGGGTCAGTTTGTCCACCAGATCATTCTGAAATAGATCAATGGTTGAACATTGATTTAAAAAAAAAAATCAATTCCTAATAAATCTTAAATAAATGTTAGTGAACCGCCCAGAGAAACGTGGACAAACGAGTCACAAGACAAAACACAACGCGTTTCGACCTCTTAGGTCTTCCTCAGGTGAGAAACAAACGAATAAAACAATGAAAATTCACTTAGCTTTGATCGCTTCAGATCGCTAGAGTTCAGCGCAAGGAAGAAGGCGTTGAATCATTCAATGCCTTCTTCCGTGCGCTGAACTCTAGCGATCTGAAGCGATCAAAGCTAAGTGAATTTTCGTTGTTTTATTCGTTTGTTTCTCACCTGAGGAAGACCTAAGAGGTCGAAACGCGTTGTGTTTTGTCTTGTGACTCGTTTGTCCACGTTTATCTGGGCGGTTCGCTAACATTTATTTAAGATTTGTTTAGATTTCCGCCTGCAGTCGTCTCACTTTGGAACTAGATCAATTCCTAATAGTTGTGTCCATAATAAGAATTTGTAAAAAATTAAAGAAAAAAATCACAGACACAGACACAGACACACACACACACACACGCACGCACGGATGCACGCACGCACGCACGCACACACACGCACACACACACACACATTTTTGCTTGACATATTGAAACAGTGGCAAATAACAGCATACGGATCGATATCTAATCTGTATTGCAGACAATGAAAACCAACACTATGTGCAACATCAGCATGCCCTTCTATCACCTGGAAATTATGTATCCATAAAATACACAACCTCAAATTCTTCTTGCATCAAATGTGAATAAAACTATGAAAAAAAAAAAAAGTTAAACAAAAAAGTAAACTGAGAAGAATGGTTATGTACCACAACGTAGGCATACGAAGTTGTGCACATGATGTTTTTGTAGGTCAGCCGATGGGTGTCCTTTTCTTCAAAACTCTCAGGGTTGTTGGCAAAGAACACTCTCTGTTCGCTCACTGTCAGATTCCGTTGCAGGACATCCAGCTCCAGAGTGGTATCAAAATCTGTACCAATCAAATGTCATTAAGGATATTGTATCAAAATCTGTACCAATCAGATGTCATTAAGGATATTTTTTAGAAAGATCTGTTCAAAACATTTATGGCTCAAAGAACATTGACAGTTTTTTTAGTTTTTAGATTTGTTATCACTTGTTTCTCCTTTTAATTAATTGAACGTCTTGTACAGTTTTTTCAGCAGTATTCTATAATGTTACTGTAGATTAGCGCTTATCAGGTGGGAAGCCCATCGCCCAAGAACCATCACGGCATCCTTCAGAACCAAGAAGAAGAAGATCAACATGAATGTAATACAGTGCTATGCTCCTACAAATGACAGTGAGGAAACTGACAAGGACCAGTTCTACGATAGACTGCAGTCCATCATAGAAAAGTACCCAGAGAGAGATATCACCATCCTGATGAGGGACTTTAACTCCAAGGAAAGGACAACACTGGGTAGGAGACCATCATGGGAAGCCATGGACTGGGGGACATGAACAAAAATGGTGAACGACTGGCAGACCTACGTGCACTCAACAACTTCATCATCGGTGGCTGGAACTCCCTACCTTTAGACAGAGAAATGTTCTAACCACACGACGGCAGCAACAATCATCTCCTCACATATTGGTCCTATAAGATAAGCTCTAATTGATGAGGTATTAGATCACATAATCATAAGCAGCTGACGGACAAAGCTGAACTGGCAATAGAGTGTATAGCATGACCTCTAAAACATGTACAGGACCTGGAGTGACATCAGAACACTGACCGCTGGCTGATCCCGTTGGAGAGTAATGACTGCCTCTGATGGCATGGGAACTTGTACATCTTTGTGTTCATCACTGTTATTGTTATTATTATTGTTGTAATTAATAAGTTTACAAGCTACTAGCTTTTATCTTGTCATGGCTTGGGTCTTTCCAAGACTATCTGACAGGGTACAAGGTGGGGTGGACATTCTAAAGGTGGCGGGAGAGACAGGATTAGTAACAGCACCTCAGTCCCCTTTGCTGAGGAGATCCCCGCTTCATCACAGCACTCCCCGACATACTGGCAGACCATGCCAACGTGATCAAAATCATGCCCCTTTCCCATACCATGATAAATAGAATTACGTCCCTTCCTCATGTCACTATCAATAGAATTATATCCCTTTTTTCCCATGCCACAAGGGATAGAATTATGCCCCTTTTCCATTTCACAATGAATGAAATCATGCTTCTGTCCCATGAGACAGTGTGTGCCATTTTCCTATGCAACAATAAATGAAATTTTGCCCCTTTCCCCTGTCCCTGCATATTCAGAACTTCACTGCCCTATGTACATCACTTTTGTTTGCTCTTCATCTCATGAAATGATTGTGACAAACTTAAGTCCAGAAAAAAAAAAAAATCTACACACACACACATTCCCACTTTTTTCATCTTCCACAGGTTTTGTTGCTCTCCTCTTCCTCCCCCATCCCACATAAACGCAAACACACACACACACACACACACACACACACACACACACACACACACACACACACACACACAAAACTGCCAGTAGAGCAAGACATCAGCAAAAGAAGATGGCGGTGGATAGGACACGCGCTCCGAAAGCCCCCGGACAACACCACCAGAAAAGCCCTGACCTGGAATCCCCAAGGCAAAAGGAAGCGAGGAAGACCAAGAAACACCTGGAGGCGGGACCTGGAAGCGGACACCAGGTAGATGGGTTATACACAGCTTGGGCAAATTAGAAAAGATTGCTCAGGACCGCGGTTATTGGCGGGCAGTTGTTGATGGCCTATGCTCTGGGCAAGAGCAAAGGGCCTAAGTAAGTAAGTAAGTAAGTACACACAAACTCTCTCTCTCTCTCTCTCTCTCTCTCTCTCTCTCTCTCTCTCTCACACACACACACACACACACACACACACACACACACACACACACACATCCTATCTGTGTCAACTTACATAAGTCATCTGGCACACCCACTCCATCATACTCCAGACAACTGTAGACCTTCATGCTGAAAACATATACATCCAAATGTATTCATAGCACCATAAATGCATGTAATATTTGATTATGTATACACAAACATGCATCTGCATTCACACACACACACACACACACACACACACACACACACACACACACACACACACACACACACTCGCACGTATGCATGCATAGATTTTTGAGCGGCCACAGTAAGTACAAGGGAAGCGACTCATCTACTAACCTATTTTGCAAATTTATAGATTAGCTCCCTTGCACTGAATCAAAAATAATAGTACCACAGAAAGTCGAAACGATTTAAAAAAGAAAAAATACTTAACAGTCTATGTGTGTGTTCATTTTGTCTTCTTACTGTACAATTCTACTAAACTAACTTAAAAATACCAACATGAGCAATAACAATGATAATAACATGAAGAAGAAGAGGGAGGAGGAGGAAGAGGAGGAGGAGGAAGAGGAGGAGGAGGAGAAGAAGAAGAACAAGAAGACAAAGAAGACATAATAATAATGGTAATAATAATAAATGCATAGATATATACATAAATGGAAAAAAAGCAAGGCATTTCAAATAGAATGCAATCTAAAGTAACAGAATGAAAATTAAAAGAAGAAGAAGACAGAGAGAGAAAGAGAGAGACAGAGACAGAGAGACAAGAGAGAGAGAGAGAGAGAGAGAGAGAGAGAGAGAGACAGACAGACAGACAGACAGACAGACAGACAGACAGACAGACAGGCAGACAAACAGGCAAGCAGACAGACAGACGGACACAGAAACAGAAACAGAGAGATGGAGGCAGACAGACATAGAAAGAGAAAGAGAGAGGCAGACAGACATACGGAGAGACAGACAGAGAGAGAGAGAGAGAGAAAGAGAGAGAGAAAGGTGGGGGGGGGGGGAGAGGGAGAGAGAGAAAGATGTGGGGATCAAAGGAAAGGACAGAGAGAGAGAGAGAGAGAGAGAAGAGAGAGAGAGAGAGGGGGGGGGGGGGGCGGGGGGAATCAAGCCCAGCAGGGGAAGGAAGACAAAGGAGAAATGGAACGTGCTCTATTACAGGGAGGCCAGAGCGTTGAAAAGAGCAGATCTGACAGATGTTCTCAAGATGACTGCGATGCACAATGACAAACATCACTGGCGACCTTGGCTTCCAAAGATAGTGTCAGAGAGGAGAGGGGGGAAAAAGGTCCTCTCTCCTGCCATGGAGAGCAGATGGGGGAAATTCTCAAAACGTCTTTGTGGCGAACTTGGATAATTTCCAGTACACATTTCTGTCACACTGTTGTCATTCATGAGAAAAGGAGGATAAGCTTCTAGACTTTTATTATTATTCAAATAATTTTCTTTCCTGCAAAGTCTAACTGATGATTCTCACACGCAGTTGTCAGCTTCATATGCAAGTCTAAGCAGGCAGCTTATGTTAAGAGTTTTCTGTTCTATTTCACACATTAACTTGACTTGCATGGCAGACAACTCTGAGATAAAGTTGACAGTTTATGTGCAGAATGGTGATTTTCTTTCTTCCTTTCCTTCTTTCTTTTCTTTTCTTTCTTTCTTTTTTTCTCTTTCATTCTTTCTTTCATTTTTTCTTTCTTTCTTTCTCCATTCTCAGCTAGAATTCTGAGGCCCATCATTGGTGAGATTTTGGCAAACGCAGCCATTTTTGATGCGGGGATGATGTGATTGTATGACACCAGAATGCATGTGTTTTATTTTCCTGCGATCCTTACCATTAGCATACAACAGCCTACTCTTCTCTGAAAGGTGAAATGCCTTGTACACACAAGATATTTTTAATGCATGTTCCGGCAGAGAATCTCGGTTTACAGCCCACTCCAAAGGACTAGAAGGGAATGTTATGTTCTGTGCTGTTGTTAAATCTAAACAGAAAATTTCTAACATCCTGGTTGTCTCTAGAGGGAATAGAACCCCCAACCTTGGAACAGGAGTCCAACACTTTGATCTCTAGGCTAGCCAGTCTCCTTCCGCCTTATACAATAAACTTTGCTGAAGAATATTTTCGCAGTGTTTTTCTTGTTGTTATGAAGCATGCAAAATCACTAATTGAAAACAAAAAAGGGTATAGCGGTTATTTACATGATAATAAAAAGATAGTCCAAACTAAATTGTGCTTGAATGAAAATGCAAAAACAAAACAGAACAAAGCAAAAACAAAACCCAAGAACAACTACACAAAAGAAAAACAAACAAGCAAAAAACAAAAACAAAACGTCCTGATATAAAGGGGAGCATAATGCGTGATTACTGTCAGGATACTAAATATGTTTTCACAGTCACCATGAAGATGAAGAGTTCTGGCAGAACTGCCATGACAAGCTACACACCAGTGACCCTGTTCACTCATTCTGTACAGATCACTGGGATCTGCTGGACCTACCAGGACACTCTGGTGTCATCCATGAGTGAACAGGACTTCTGCTCCAGATTGATGTCCCTGGGGTCGATCCTGAGACTGGCGAACACTTGAACCACTGGCCTGGTCCTGCAGCAGGCAACGGATTGTCATCATAACATGCACAGCTGATACACTGGCTGGTCAACTGACGTACAGAATCAGACTTAAACGAAGACAAAGAAAAATACAGGCATGAAGATAAAAAACAGCACATTAGTGGTTCCTCCTTGAATGATTGATGATGATGATGATGATGATGATGATGATGATGATGATGAAGAGCTTGCTGCCGTTGCGCATTGCTGTCTTCTGGCTTGGAATGCCATGGGTTTAATTCCAATCATCGATAAATACGAAGCACCATGACACTGGACTACACTGAACATACACCATATCCACATACAAACAACCAGTAAAGTGGCAAAATGTAACATCAAATACATCACTCTTGTCTTCCCTGGTGAGTATTCTCTCTCTCTCTCTCTCTCTCTCTCTCTCTCTCTCTCTCTCTCTCTCTCTCTCTTCTTTCTCTCTCTCTCTCTCTCTCTCTCTCTCTCTCCACACACACACACACACACTCACCACAAACACACATACACACACTCTCTCTGTATGTCACAACAACACAAACACACCACACACACACACACCACACACACACACACACACATTCACATACACATGCATACCCACAATCACATTGTGACGACCTCCAGTACACACAAACACACACCACACACACACACACACACACACACACACACACACACACACACACACACACACACACACACTCACTTCAAAAATATAGCCTGGTCTGAATCATAGGCCCCAACAATCATATCTGAAACAGATGGAAAAACAAATACAATTCAACCAACCTCCATAGCACAGTGCTTAGCATTGCAGCATGTATGCTGGAAGGTCACAGGTTCAAATCCATCCCAAATATTTATTTGTTGGGAGTGGAACAGTTGAGTTTGGGAGTAGAGGTACTCCTGCCTTGAGCTGAGCATGCTATGTCTTAAATGCGAAGATTGAAACCAAATTTACCGAATTCCAACAACCAACACCACAGGTGTCTGTAGCTCTTGGGTATGGTCGATGCCGGGATACACCATGTGCAGAACTGTCAAGTACCACTCTGACATGAGGTCTAACACCAGAATGGAACACCAAAGCACACTCTCCAGATCGTCCTCTTCTTTGCTGATCACCATTAAAATAAAAGATCAAAAGTCTGTGGCTCTTCATCCCTTCCTCTCATGGTGATCACAGTTCTAATTTCCTCTTCATGTTCTTGTGCATGGTCAGCTTGTGCCCAAAGTCGTTGGTGCTGGCAAGATCTTGGCGGATGTCACTGGATGAATATTGCCGGCTTCTCCAAAGGGGGGACACTACTTCACACTGGCTCCACTAGTAACCAGTGATTATCAGTATAGGGGTTTGGAAGGCAGTGTCCTCGATCAGAACAGGCACTGTAGAACACTATTATTATTATTATCATTATATTATGAATACTTATATAGCGCCTATTCTAGGCTAGAGACCAAGCTCTAAGCGCTTTACAATCCACACTCGTTTACACAACGGGCTTCCTACCTGGGTAGTGCCGACTGAAGAGCTGCCAGCTGGTGCTTCATTCAGTCAATTCCCGTGTCATCCAGTCAATATCGTTCAATATCGTTCACTCAGTTTCATTACTTCATTCTTTCCATTTCTCACGCTGGGCGCATGCTATGTGTAACGTGTCATCCATACCAACGGCCAAACTGACCTTCTCTATCGAAAGTTGGTGATGGGATTTT
>CM065718.1:87960269-87972769 GCA_033310375.1 Conus canariensis
CAATCTTTAGAGCGACGTGCAGGAAACACAGCCAATAATTCCCTTTCTGATGACAGTCTTTAGAGTGACGTGCAGGGAACACAGCCAATAATTCCCTTTCTGATGACAGTCTTTAGAGTGACGTGCAGGAAACACAGCCAATAATTCCCTTTCTCATGACAATCTTTACAGTGACGTGCAGGAAACACAGCCAATAATTCCCTTTCTGATGACAATCTTTACAGTGACGTGCAGGAAACACAGCCAGTAATTTCCTCTCTGATGACAATCTCTACAGTGACGTGCAGGAAACACAGCCAATAATTCCCTTTCTGATGACAATCTCTACAGTGACGTGCAGGAAACACAGCTAATAATTCCCTTTCTGATGACAATCTCTACAGTGACGTGCAGGAAACACAGCCAATAATTCCCTTTCTAATGACAATCTTTACAGTGACGTGCAGGAAACACAGCCAATAATTCCCTTTCTGATGACAGTCTTTACAGTGACGTGCAGGAAACACAGCCAATAATTCCCTTTCTGAACACAATCTTTACAGTGACCTGCAGGAAACACAGCCTTTCTGATGACAATCTTTAGAGTGACGGGCAGGAAACACAGCCAATAATTCCCTTTCTGAAGACAGTCTTTACAGTGACGTGCAGGGAACACAGCCAATAATTCCCTTTCTGATGACAATCTTTACCGTGACGTGCAGGAAACACAGCCAATAATTCCCTTTCTGATGACAGTCTTTACAGTGACGTGCAGGAAACACAGCCAATAATTCCCTTTCTGATGACAATCTTTACAGTGACGTGCAGAAAACACAGCCAATAATTCCCTTTCTCATGACAATCTTTACAGTGACGTGCAGGAAACAGCCAATAATTCCCTTTCTGATGACAGTCTTTACAGTGACGTGCAGGAAACACAGCCAATAATCCCCTTTCTCATGACAATCTTTACAGTGACGTGCAGGAAACACAGCCAATAATTCCCTTTCTGATGACAATCTCTACAGTGACGTGCAGGAAACACAGCCAATAATTTCCTTTCTGATGACAATCTCTACAGTGACGTGCAGGAAACACAGCCAATAATTCCCTTTCTGATGACAATCTCTACAGTGACGTGCAGGAAACACAGCCAATAATCCCCTTTCTGATGACAGTCTCTACAGTGACGTGCAGGAAACACAGCCAACAATCCCCTTTCTGATGACAGTCTTTACAGTGACGTGCAGGAAACACAGCCAACAATCCCCTTTCTGATGACAGTCTTTACAGTGACGTGCAGGAAACACAGCCAATAATTCCCTTTCTGATGACAATCTTTACAGTGACGTGCAGGAAACACAGCGAATAATTCCCTTTTTGATGACAGTCTTTACAGTGACGTGCAGGAACCAGGCTCAGATGGATGGAAGTCTTCACGAACGGGAACGGGAACGAGACGGGAACAGACTCATAACTGTTGTGGGATGGAAACATTAAATATCAGTTTGGAGCTTATCTCATCTTTTTGCCACAATTTATGTAACCTGTCTTCTACTTCTCTGTCTGTGAATCATCCTCTGGCGTGCTACCATATAGACAGTAAACAGTGATATCCTGCTTCATGTGAATGCACATTTTGTTTTAATAGTTATACCCTTTTAAGATTATCCTGATATATTGCAGATGTTATCAATCAGTGACTTGTTGAAAGAAAGGCGTTTGTTTTGTTGATGTTGTTTCTGATCTTTTGCTTACTTTGTCATGCCTTTGTTGTTGTTGTTGTTGTTGTTGTTGTTTTTTATCTTGTTTAACTCTCTTCTTTACATTAACCAAATTCATGCAACTTTTTTTCAACATTGCAGGCAAAATTGTGACTGTACGTAAAAGGATCCCCCCCCCCCCCCCCCCCCCCCCCCCTTGATATTGTGCTGCACGTGAAATGAATCTTCAGCAGTAAATGGATACCAGTTCAACAAAGATTAAAGGCGGCAGAAGAAGACGGATAGGCTCCGCCCGCCGTCATGCCATGCCCCGGACACTTTGAGCTTCTAATAGTTCACTACCCCTATACAGCCATTAGCTTATGGGGCTTTAACCTTCTTTTAAAACCTTTATAAATAATAATCTTCGGTGCTGAACTTTGTGAATGGAATGAGTTGCGTATAGAAATATCTTGATTGAAAGCGATGATGAAATGATGGACATGAACTGAAATGGTCTTCGTTGTGAGTAGGAGGAAGGTGAGGCGGAAAGGGAGGGCGGGTGGGGGAGGGAGGAGGGGGGGGGGGACGAGGATCAGTCAGGAGACTTCAGAGTGGGAGATGGAGGGGGGGCACCTGATCTGCTGCTTCCTGACTCATTAGTCGAGAACGGTCGACTGCGACAGGGAGAGGGGGGGGGGGGGGGGGAGGAGAGGATAGAGGGGAGAGACCTGCATGTGATTAGTTATGGGAGATGTGACTCTGCTGTGTGCCAGAGACATCGTTACAGGAGAGACGAAGAGAAGAGAGAGAGAGAGAGAGAGGAGAGAGAGGAGAGAGAGGGAGAGAAAGAAAGCGTGTGTGTGTGTGTGTGTGTGTGTGTGTGTGTGTGTGTGTGTGTGTGTGTGTGTGTGTGTGTGTGTGTGAAACAGAAAGTGAGAAGGAAAGTGATAGAGAGGCAGTGATAGAGAGGCAGACACACAGACAGACACACAGAGGGAAGGGGTCAGCATCACAGGTAAGAACAGAGAGGGCGAGAGGGGGGAGAAAGGGGGAGAGGGAGGAGATGTATTCAGTTGCACCAGATGATATTCGTGGGTCTGTGTGCATGCGAGTATGTATATAAGCATGTGTGTGTGTGTGTGTGTGGTGGTGTGTGGTGTGTGTGTGTGGTGTGTGTGTGTGTGTGTGTGTGTGTGTGTGTGTGTGTGTATGTGTGTGTGTGAGTGTGCGCGCGCGCGAGCGTGCGTGCGTGCGTCCGTGCATGTGTGTGTGTGTGTGTGTGTGTGTGTGTGTGTGTGTGTGTGTGTGTGTGTTGTGTGTGTGTGTGGGGTGGTGTGTGGTGGGAGGTGGTGGTGGTGGTGGTGAGTGTGGGGTGGTGGGGCGTGGTGGTGTGTGTTGTGTGTGTGTGTGTGTGTGTGTGTGTGTGTGTGGTGTGTGTGTGTGTGTGTGGTGTGTGTGTGTGTGTGTGTGTGTGTGTGTGTTGTGTGTGTGTGTGTGTACGTTGTGTGTGTGTACGTATGTGTGTGTGTGTGTGTGTGTGTGTGTGTGTGTGTGTGTGTGTGTGTGTGTGTGTGTGTATGCCCTTTTTGATGCTAATCTTTGCTTGGCGTGCAGGAACCAGGCTCAGATGGATGGAAGTCTTCAGGGAGGGGAAGCAGACGCAGCAAACTCATGACTCTTGTGGGCTGGAAACATTAAAAATCAGTCGGAAGCATATCTCATCTTTTTGCCGCAATACATGTTACGCGTCTTCTACTTCCCTGGCTCTGAATCATCCTCTGGCGTGCTACCATACAGATTGTAAATAGTGATACCCTGCCATATGTGAGTACACATTTTATTGTGATAGTTATACCCTTTTAAGATCACCCTGATAAATTACGGTTGTTATCTATCGGTGATTTGGTGAAGAAACAGCTCTTGGAGCGTTTGTTTTGTAGACATTGTATATTATCTTTTGCTTTACTTGTAGTGCCTTTACTGTTGGTTCTGTGTCGTTTTAACTGTCTTTTTTTTCTTCTTTACATTTACCAAATCCATACAAGTTTTTTTTAACATTACAGGCAAAATGGTGGCTGTGCGTAAAAGTTTTTTTTATTTCCTGATATTGTGCTGCACGTGAAATGAATCTTCAGCAGTAAATGGATATCCGCTCAGTGAAAGATTAAAAACGGCAGGAGATGGATGGGCTCCGCTTCCCATCATGCCATGCCCCAGACGCTGTGATCCTCTGACAATTCACTACCTTTACAGCCAACAGGCTACGGGGCTTTAACTTCTTTAACCTTAAAATAAATCTTTGGTGCTGACTTTGATGCGAATGAAGTCTGCTGTATGGAAATTATCTTTTGATTTGAAAGCGATGATGAAAATGATGAAACATGAAACTGAAATGGAGTCTTCGTTGTGAGTAGGAGGGAAAGGAGAGAGGAAAGGGAGGGCGGTGTGGGAGAGGAGAGGAGGGGGGGGGGCAAGATCAGTCAGGAGACTATCAGAGTGCAGGAGATGGAGGGGGCGGGCCTACCTTAGATCTGCTGCTTCCTGACTCATTAGCACATGCGTATCCTTGCGTGCGCGAGCGCACCAGCGAACACCTGTACTCACTGGTGTACGCGTAATAGAGGAAACATCACAAAATAAGTCCTGGTGTCGAAGACCATACAAATCAGCTCCCGACAAAATGATAAAGAACGCACCCAGCGACACCCATCACTCCATCACACCCAGCTCATGCACCACACACACACCGCTGCCTCGCCCTTCAGCCTGCAAGACGTGAACCAGACAGGCACCACAAACCTGCAGACAACCCGAACACCTCACGCTCAGCCTCTCCTCTCCTCTCTCTCTCTCTTTTGCCTCTGTCCTGTCTCTGAAACCAGCTGCCGCAAGTCCTGTGAAGATCGGGAATACTCTGAAATTGTTCACTCTGTAACTGGCGTAGGAGATCAGATCCCTCACGCAGACACTATCTGTGGTGCGACTATCAAGGAGATGACTTATACCTGGATGTGAACCTGATGAGAAATGACGCCTCCGCGTCAGCATCTGTCAGAGAGACGGTCCTTTTGCTGGTGGGACTACCTCGAAGAGAGAGCTTTTTCCAGCAGAAGCACTCATCAGAAAGAGGACCATCTTCAATGACGCATGTTTCAGAGAGGACTCTTTTACTGAGACAGCTGGAGGATAGAAGAAAAGACCCTTCTAATGAAACATCAATCAAAAAGATTTCTTCATTGATGTCATTGAAAAAAAAAAAGATTATTTTCTTTTACGACACCTAAAAAGACGATCATTTCATTGACGCCCTTTTTAGAACGATCATTTTGATGATGATAACATCACACACACACACACACACACACACACACACACACACACACACACACACACACACACACACACGATCATTTCATTGATGCCACACTAAAAGATCATCCTTTCATCGGTGCCACCACAAAAGACGTCACGATCATTTCAATTTCACCAACCTTAAAAAGTACCTTGACATCAATGGCACCCTAAAAGACAGACGATCCATTCATTGATATCATTCAAAAAGACGTTCTATTGACGCTATTCTGAAATTCGACTCCTTCCTGGATGCAAACCTTCAAAAAGATCCTGTCATCAATGTCACCCTAAAGATGTTCCTTGAATTGATGGCTGTTCTTAGCAATGATCCTGTTAAAGACATCAACCTAAAAAGTGACCGTGCCATTGACGCCATTCCTGCCAGTAATCAGACTATCAGGGAGTCGGATGACGTTTCTACTAATGTACCATCAGGCAGATTGCTATGAGCATCATGCTGGTAGTAAAACGAATGACGTGCTTTCTTCTGCACGGTAGTTTTTTTTTTTCCCCCTCTATTAGCTATCTAATCACACGTGCAGAAGGAACTAATAGCAATAACATTGTTTCCACAATTTAGAAGGTTTGCGATGTTTTTTTTGGGTTTTTTTCTCTGCTAACGCTCTAATCACGCTATCAGAAAAAAAAAAAAAAAAAAACTTTGACAATAAAATGTTTTGCAAAATTTAGGAGGTTTACGATACTTTTGTCTGTTAACTGTCTAATTACGCGTACACAATGGAACATTGACAATTCAAAAAAAGATGTTTCCACAATGCACAAGCTTTCTTGAGATGTGATTTGTTGAGCTTGAGGGTTCGTGGTTCAAGGGTCAGAGCGTTTGACTGCGGAGCTAACGGTCGTGAGATCGACCTACTCGTGGGGGTGGGAATTGTTAAGCTTCAGTGAAAACCTTCTCTGTCTATAGCTTCAGTGAAAACCCTCTGTGTCCATAGGCGTCAGTGAAAACCCTCTGTGTCCACAGGCGTCAGTGAAAACCCTCTGTGTCCATAGGCTTCAGTGAAAACCCTCTCTGTCCATAGGCTTCAGTGAAAACCCTCTCTGCCCATAGGCTTCAGTGAAAACCCTCTCTGTCCATAGGCTTCAGTGAAAACCCTATCTGTCCATAGGCTCAGTGAAAACTCTCTCTGTTCCACAGGCTTCAGTGAAAACCCGCTCTGTCCATAGGCTTCAGTGAAAACCCTCTCCGTCCATAGGCTTCAGTGAAAACCCTCTCTGTCCATTCAGCAGTGAAAACCCTTTCTGTCCATCAGCAGTGAAAACCCTCTCTGTCCATAGGCTTCAGTGAAAACTCTCTCTGTCCATTGGCTTCAGTGAAAACCCTCTTTGTCCATAGGCTCAGTGAAAACCCTCTCTGTCCATAGGCTTCAGTGAAAACCCTCCCTGTCTATAGGCTTCAGTGAAAACCCTCTCTGTCCATAGGCTTTAGTGAAAACCCTCTCTGCCCATAGGCTTCAATGAATACCCTCTCTGTCCATAGGCTTCAGTGAAAACCCTCTCTGTTCATAGGCTTCAGTGAAAACCCTCTCTGTCCATAGGCTTCAGTGAAAACCCTCTCTGCCCATAGGCTTCAGTGAAAACCCTCTCTGCCCATAGGTTTCAGTGAAAACCCTATCTGTCCATAGGCTTCAGTGAAAACCCTTCCTGTCCATAGACTTAAGTGAAAACCCTCTCTGCCCATAAGCTTCAGTGAAAATCCCTCTCTGTCCATAGGCTTCAGTGAAAACCCTCTCTGCCCATAGGCTTCAGTGAAAACCCTCTCTGTCCATCCAGTAGTGAAAACCCTCTCTGTCCATACAGTAGTGAAAACACTCTCTGTCCATCCAGCAGTGAAACCCTCTCTGTCCATCCAGTAGTGAAAACCCTCTCTGTCCATCCAGCAGTGAAAACCCTCCCTGTCCATCCAGCAGTAAAAAAAAACCCCTCTCTGTCCATCCAGCAGTGAAAACCCTCTTTGTCCATCCAGCAGTAAAAACCCTCTCTGTCCATCCAGCAGTAAAAAATCCTCTCTGTCCATCCAGCAGTAAAAAAAACCCTCTCTGTCAATCCAGTAGTGAAAACCCTCTCTGTCCATCCAGCAGTGAAAACCCTCTCTGTCCATCCAGCAGTGAAAACCCTCTCTGTCCATCCAGCAGTAAACAGGGGCCTGATTCAGCCCAGGGCAGACTAAAGATGGCAGAAGGAGAGGGACATGCTTCGTCTTCCTTCATGTCATGCACTAGATATGGTGAACCTCTGACACTTCACAGCTTCTAAGAACAATAGACTTAGGGAATTTTTTTCTGCTACTGAGAGAAAAGAGAAGAGAGAGAGAGAGAGAGAGAGAGAGAGAGAGAGAGAGAGAGAGAGAGACTCTATTGTTTAAAGATAACAATAACCGGCAGTGGCCGATATTCAGCCTTTCCTTTCTACTCTTCAAGGCCTACAAACAACAACAACAACAACAACAAAACGAATACAATAAAATAAAATATAATAATGATAATAATAACAATAATCATAATAATAATAATACAAAAACAAGAAGAAGAAGAAGAAGAAAAACAACAACAGCAACAACAACAACCACAGTAAGAGGATAAAGCACAATTATTTATAGAATAATCTGAATAAGAACGCAGATTTACAGAGAGAGAGAGAGAGAGAGAGGGGGGGGGGGGGAGGGGGGGGGAGGGAGGAGGGAGGGAGGGAGAGAGGACAGCAGATGTTTTGATTTCGTTAAGCTCAGCTGACGACATCACTGGCCCCAGATTCCCCGTTCCTGATTGGTATGCTGATCTAACCGCCTGTTTTGACAAGTTCATCTCATAATCAAATCTCTCTGAGCCCTGCTTGAAGCAGGCAACACGTCTTGGAAAACAAAACAATTCCAGGCAGGCGGAAGGCGTTTCCACAATCAATGCTAACAGAGAGAGAGAGAGAGAGAGAGAGAGAGAGAGAAGAGAGAGAGAGAGAGGAAGAGAGAAGAGGAGAGAGAGAAGTATTGCACATTTCCCAGTGCACACTGAACGATGTTTTGGAGCAGTGACGTCCTGAAGGTTTCAAACTTACACTGACCACCACACGCGGCTGCCTGAAGAGAAAGTTAGTTGCTGATGCAAACATGAAGTGACCACAGCGTACCAGTCTCTCACAACCTCAGTCTGATATGTTGAATGAGAGAGAGAGAGAGAGAGAGAGAGAGAGAGAGAGAGAGAGAGAGAGAGAGAGCAGAGTACAGTTCCTCGTTATCGCCATCACATGCTAATGACTGTTGTAAACAATCTCTGACTGGGCAGAACCACGCGCAGCTCTTTCAGAACCCAGGGTTCTGTCAGCAGCAATATGTGTTAATTGTATGCCATCTGTCAGTAGTCCCATTGCCGGACCAGTCTGATGCCAGCCTGCACATGTTTGGAGAGAATCTGCTGTAGCCATTTAGCCCATCAAGCTGTCCATCTCTTCCACATTCCTCCTCCACTCACTCTCCAATGTCTCCCCACCCCCTTGTCCTCCCTCCTCATCCTCTGTTCCTCTCTGCTCTGTCCTGTCTATACAGACTGGGCCGAGTTCTGACCTTACTTTATCAAGCCACAGTTTACCTTGCTTTTACCTGGCGTTTCCTCCACGCTACGTCTTTCAAGTCGGACGAATGAGCCAACGCAAATAAATTCGGCGCATGTCACAAGGCAGGGACGTGAAAGGTAAAGGGGGTGTTTGCTTTTGGTTGGGTCGTTGCTTGGGTGGGATGGTTGGTTGGCTGGCGGGTTGGTAGAGAAAGAGAGAGAGGATGGGTCGTTGTTTATCAATCGCCTTACCGGTTTATTTAGCTTTGTTTGGGGAAGTGATAGAGCGGGGAAGGCGTGGACGCGGTGAAAGGTTTTCGTTTATGTTGTCGGTTCAGTCAATTCATTTAGACATATCTTCGTTTACAAATACACTGCACATTCTGCGCCTTCGTCACTAGCTCCATACCTCTCTCCAAGCAGAAGGGGAGCAGACTGGTTTGCTCCAAGAAACTTTTATCTGCTGTACGGGGTAAGACGAGCGGAAGTGGCCTAAAGAATCTTTTAAATCTTCACAACAATCAAATGTGGTTATATGCTTGAGTGAGACGAGTACAACAACAAAATAATTCTTTCCCGCGTCTTCAACGGCCAGGTGTGCAGTGTTGAAATATCTTCAGCAAATGTCAAACTGCGCTCTGTGTATTTTGAGCCCTCAAGACCGTTGTCGCCCAACTATCAAATGACCCAGTTCAAACGAATTGTACATATGAAAGTCTCCTATTGTCTGGAGAAATGCGAAAACCTTCCTCCCCAATAAACCGAGACAGATCAACACCAATATCCAGCCCGTGCTGCCAGGTGGCTTAAAGACTGGGAGACTCACCAATGGGCGGGAAGGTAAGTTGCAGTCTTCTTCAACATCTGCCTGCAACAGATAATCTGTATCAGATGGACGGATTCAATCTCCAATGAAGAGCATTGGCGCAGAATCAACCAGAGGTCAGTCTGGGACACCATCAGAACCCGAAACTAGGAGTGGACTGAATACATACAGCGCAGAAGTCCAAACATGTATTTGGACTGGAATAGCCAGGACTGAATGTAACAACATGGCAAAGTACTCTGAAAAATGAGTGACCAATGAGTGACTCAGACAGCCCAAGACTGACCACGCCAGAGTTCAGCAGTGAATACCCTACATTCCTGAGGAGCAAGCGTAGAAGGTCGTATCTCACAAACACAGCTTCATCATTTGCATATAAATCATACTCGGCCGCTATTCTAAGACCAGCCAAAAGAACGTTTTCTTTTAAAAGAACATTTTAGACATTGTTCCTTTGTATTTCTGTAGACTTCTCTCGAATTATCACCACCCCCTCGGTCTCTCCGTTCATCTGCTGATACTGGAATCTTCACTATCCCGAACCATCCAAAGAAGTCCCAGGGAGGGAACTTGCTTTCTTTTTTTCTTTTTTTAAAGCAGGCCTTGTCATCTGGAATAGCTTGCCATTCTCTGACCGTCACACCCAGACCCTATGGTCATTTCATCTGAGTTCAAAGCGCTTCTCTTCTCTATTTCTTGCAGTTATAGACCAGCCACACCTCTGTCTGTCTGTCTGTCTGTCTATCTCTCTGTGCGTGCGTGCCTTCATGAGTGAGTGAGTGAGAGAAGGAGAGAGACGGAAACAGAGAGAGAGAGAGAGAGAGTATGTGCGAGCGTGGTCTCTGTGTATCCTTATGTTACTATCTAGGTGTCTAAGTGCTCTGACCCCTGTTGAGAAAGGATGCAACACACACACACACACACACACACACACACACACACACACACACACACATATATATATATATATATATATATGGGTGGAAATAATAATAATAATAATACATCAACAACAAGAATCATCATCGTCATCATCATTGACCTCACCATCCAGTGCAATCTCTGACCTTGCATTCTTCTCATCCCCTAATCTCTCCCATCCTCCCACCAGTCTACAACCTGCTCGATAATCAGTGCTGATCGAACATCAACCTGAAACCACGTTCGGAAAAACCTGTTCTCTGATGCCAATGACCGCCATAACCCCATCGAGACAAGGGCAACACGAAGAAAGGAACATCGATGAATGTTGCCGCAGTGTAGGGCAGTGCAGTGAGTTGTCTTCTCCTGTTCTCCGTCGATAAAGGAACGAACGTCTGCCCTTTTCTGACCTCGTTACCAGGCTAAAAAAAGAAAAAAAGGCCGACAACTCTAGAGGATAGGAGCGGAGCCTGTGTCAAAATGGCCGCCGCGATCTCATCAAGACGGCAGGTTGCCGATCCCGTCCTATACCAGAGCGGTGGTAGGACTGGTGGTAACACTGACGGCTCTTGTCAGCGGGGCAGAAAATGACCAGCGCCAGCTGTGATCTATGGGAGCGTACTAGCTTCAAAAGCCGATGATAACTGTTCTCCCTGGAAAACAACCACTATCCGTCTTGAAAATAGAGAAAGCTGCTATTCAGAAAGTCCACAAGTATTTTCCTTGAGATGATATTTGTTTCCCAATTTGCCATTAGTATCATAACCGTTTTCTTGTTGTTTTTTTTCCCAAGCAAAACAAGTATAATTGATATTATCCCCAAGGATCACAATTATCTTCCCAGTTCTCGCAGGTAAAACAGTAATTGTCTCCAAGGAAAACAACGAAAATAGGAAACCGGTAACGGTCCCTTGGAAAACAGATGTATTCCTCAGGATAATAAGTGTTCCCCCCCCCCCCCCCCTTTTTTTTTGTGCTATATATCAATGAAACCAGAGCGCATGCCCTTGTCATGGTAAACATCAGTCACAGCTGTTTTCCCTGTTCACAAAGTTTTCATGTTTTCAAAATAGTTCATGTTTTCTCCTCAGGACAACAAAGTATATTATTTGTGATTCTAAGGAAAACATTGTAATCCTGGGGGGAGGGGAGAGGAAGGGGGGAACACAGTTTTTATCCTCAGAAAATCTGGGAAAACAAATATTCATGATGTTGTGGTTGTGACCCTCAGGATAATACCTGTTTTCCCCCCTTTTTGCTCTCTTCCTGTGGAAAACAGCTATTATCGCCTTTAGACTCTAGCATGCTGCTATAGCGATAGACTCCACAACGTGGTCATCAGCCAGTCATGAGGAGAGGGGGTTGGCCGGCTGATGATAGGTCTGGTGGGGTACAGTAAGGACCACACAGTTAACATGATCTCCCGATTGCTGACAGGTAGCTGATAGTGAGCTCCCCCTGAAAAAAGGTCGGTGTGCGTGGATTTTCAGTCCCCTTTTCGATCAATATCAATGAGCTGGTGAAGGCGTGGTGGACGAGTTAATAATGGCCGTGCTGTATGGGAACATGCTAGTGTCTACAGGCGACACTAGCTGGGGTTTTTCCCCCACGGGAAAAGAGGTCATGATCGTCGAGGAAGACAGCGAAAAGAGGGAGAATCACAAGTACTTTTCTACGGATCACAACTGTTTTCCCTCTTTTCCTGAGGATATTAACTGTTTCCCCTGTTTTCTTGATATTCACTGTTTTCCTTGTTTTCTTGAGGATTTAACTGTTTCCCCTGTTTTCTTGATATTCACTGTTTTCCCTGTTTTCTTGAGGATATTAACTGTTTCCCCTGTTTTCTTGATATTCACTGTTTTCCCTGTTTTCTTGAGGATATTAACTGTTTCCCCTGTTTTCTTGAGGATATTAACTGCTTTCCTTGTTTCCTTGAGGATATTAACTGTTTCCCCAGTTTCCTTGAGGATATTAACTGCTTTCCTTGTTTCCTTGAGGATATTAACTGTTTCCCCAGTTTCCTTGAGGATATTAACTGCTTTCCTTGTTTCCTTGAGGATATTAACTGTTTCCCCAGTTTCCTTGAGGATATTAACTGTTTCCCCTGTTTTCTTGAGGAAATTTACTGTTTTTCCTGTTTTCTTGAGG
>CM065718.1:87980269-87987769 GCA_033310375.1 Conus canariensis
ACACGCCGATAAAATAGAAACGGATGATCATTGTACTTGTCTTGTTCACACCCAGGTGGCCGCCGTGTTCATGGGCGTGGACACTGAGTAGCGCTTCGTCCCTGTTTTCTGTGGAAAGAACTCGCAGACTGTCGCCTTGTCGATTCTTGTAAAACAGATCGTTGCTCTCAGAAAGAAAGAACTTCTTGCTGTCGCTTCGAAAATTTCTTTTTGTTGTGTCAGAACTCTTTTTAATTCTGTCTGGTGTGATCTTTTCTCCAATGTACTTCTTCAGTTCATCTGTCTTGGCACCATCCCTGTCGTTCAGAGACCAATCTCAAACTGAACCCCGAGAAAACATTGTCGGAAATTTATTCTGCCAATAATTCATCATTCGAACTGTTCAGTTTATACTCAAGCCAGATTATAATGAACCCCTCGTTGCATTTGCGTAGCACACTGACTGGATTGTTTGGCAGATCCGCGCATTAGTAGATCTGCACAGCAATATAGGTCTCCATGTCGATAGATCTATGTATAAACTTACTTTATTACTGAGTTTGTAAATGCACAGTTTCTGCAGGGTTTGTCTGGTTTGATTGATTTTTTACTTTTTAAACTTCATTTATTTCATGTTTTGGCTTGCTTGTTCTTATGTATTTAGGGAATGTATGCTTGTATGTCTCTGTGTGTGAGTAGGGATGCTGATATGGTTCTCAAAAATTGGACAGAAGTTCAGACCATAGTCAATCATCGACCCAGGATCCTTTCAAGCATATTTTATAGTGGAGATCTATCGACCTGCATCATCCTGCACGCTGCGAAACTGTCAAAATAATTATACGGGAGACCTGTTGATGCGGAGATCAACCAATATGACTGTACCCATCCTGCATGCTACCAGAGCCAGATAGTTTTGCTAATTTATTTCAGATAGGCATATTTTTCAAAACACTTGTAAGGTTCCAATAATGAAAGTTTACTGCCAAGTCTGATAATTTTTCCTCAAAAGCACACCCTTGTAACATTTAATGAACTATCATTTCGTGTAAAAAAAAAAAAAAAAATAGATGAACTACCATTTCGTGTAAAACATAGTCTGAAAAATCTTATTGATTACTACATAAAAATTCTTTGATTCCTTGTTTTCAGAGCTCGGTTGCTGAACTTTCTGGCTTGAGCATAGACTGACTCAGCAAATGCCTTGGCCGCGTCGGCGTGTTAGAATTCCTGCGACGTGTTCCAGTCTTTATGCGCTTTTATCGTAACTTCACAGTCTGAAAACGGATGTCGTTTAGCCGACAAACGAAGCTGTGCTCCTTGCAACTTGCCACAATGACAGGACTTTGACCAGAGACCGCAATAGTGGTCATTATCTATTCGTTTCTACTTAATATCATAATAACAATCTGCATTAAACAGTGATAGTTGTAGAAAAAGCAGCAGCGTCAGCAATAAAACAAACAAACAAACAAAAATCCACCAACAACAACTAAAGTGATGATGATGATGATGGTGATGATGATGATGTTGACAGGCGCAGTCCCAAAATGAATTTAGCCCAAAGCGCCGTGTGCTAACCGAACACGCACGCTCACGTCAACATGTGCATTCACACTAAGACAATTATAATGACATACTACTACTACTACTACTACTACTACTACTACTACTACTACTACTACTACTACTACTGATAATAATAATAGATAATTTTGAAATTCATCGACTGAAACAATCTACAAATTAATTAACCAGTGTGTTTTATAAGAAGAATATTGGGATGGATGAATGATTATCAAGATATGTATATATACTTACAAATCAAACATAGTAGCAACTAAAATTGACACAGGAGTCATTTTTCTACGGGAGTCAATACTCTACGTAACCATGGGAGTCAATATTCTACAGAAGGAGTCAGTATTCTCCGTAGAATATTGACTCCAAAACCTGTAGAAAACTGAACGGTTCATTTTTCTCCGGAGAAAAAAGAACCGGGGAGTCAATTTCTACGGACTCAATATTCTCCGTAACACCGGATTGCCGACGAAAGCCACGCACACAGTGAGCAGCCTTGTGTAACTGAGTGACTTGTTTAGTCTGGTAGCCATTATGCTGAAAGTGTGATTCTAATAAAACTGACCATTTGGTCTTGAGTCTGCATGTTTGTCAAGACCGTCCCTCTTGTTTTGCTGTTTGGTGCTGAAGACATGTATAACTAGAATGCAAGAAAGCCATGTACTGAACTGCTTTTCTCATCTGAATCTAAGATGATATTTACTTTTCGCTCCCAGTGGTTTCTTCATTTAAAGTACTGACCGGTCTCCTACGCAGTTCTTCAGTTAGTCCACTCAACTTCACTCATTCCCAAATCATTCTGTGAATCTCTCTCTCTCTCTCTCTCTCTCTCTCTCTCTCTCTCTCTCTCTCTGTCTTCCCTCTCTCCTCTCTCTCTCTTCTCTCTCTCTCTCTCTCTCTCTCTCCGATCTAGGTGTTACCCACCACTCTTCCCCCTTTTCATGTAACCATAACATTTAAATGCTAAAATGTTTGTTTTGTTTTTTTCACATTTACGATCGTCTTGGAAAGACGGTACATTAAGTCTAAGTTAATGCATATTCTTTTGACATGTGAAGATAACGGCGTTTGGTTTTTATTCTGCCAGTATCAGAGCTTACTTTCAGCCTAAACGAACCTCTGTGCGTAAGTGCAAACCGCGCGCGCGCGCGCGCGTGTGTGTGTGTGTGTGTGTGTGTGTGTGTGTGTGTGTGTGTGTGTGTGTGCGTGCGTGCGTGCGTGCGAGTGCGTGTCGTATGTTGTGCATGTGTACGTGTGTGTGTGTGTGTGTGTGTGTGTGTGTGTGTGTGTGTGTGTGTGTGTGTGTACATGTGTTTGTGTGTGTGTGTGTGCGTGCGTGCGTGCGTGCGTACGTGCGTGCGTGTGTGCGTGCGAGCGCGCACATGTGTTGTATGTTGTGCATGTGTGTGTGTGTGTGTGTGTGTGTACATGTGTTTATGTGTGTGTGTGTGTGTGTGTGTGTGTGTGTGTGTGTGTGTGCGTGCGTGCGTGTGTCTGTGTGTGTTCAAATGTGTAAATCAGTCTGTATGCAAGTTATTTTCACCATGACGAAAGAAATGTTTCTTCTCCTGGGTTTCCCCACTACCTATGTGTTCCGTACAAACATTTCTTGTTTATTATCCTTTTCTTATGTGTTCCGTACAAACATTTCTTGTTTATTATCCTTTTCTTTCCGTCACAAGCACATGGAAATCAGCACGACTTTATATAAACTCAACTTATACACAAAGGACAGCATCGCATCGACAACAGTGCACAGCAGGTCAGAGACGTGGGGGTGGTGGGTTTTAGTAGGTGGGGGGTGGGGGTGGTAGGTGGGGGTGGGTGGGCGGGGGGGGGGGGGGTGAGTCACCTTTACACTGAAGGCACTCGGGCGAGATTTCCTTTCTGGCTCTGCTGTTGTTAAATACCAAGGTCAACTCGGTCTACTCAGCATCTCCCGCGCTGTGTTTTCTTGGCATATGTCCTACATTCCCCGTATCTATTCTTACTAAACTAACCTTTGCTATCTTTGACGGGAAGAAGAAGAAGAAAGAAGACAGAAGGGGCGGGGGGGGGGGGGGGGGGGGGGGGGGGGGAGGGGGGGGGGGAGAGGGAGGAGTTCAGAGAGATCCATGAAGTCGGTCGACAACAGCGGACGATATTGGAAAATGATGACTATCCCTCAGAGGGTGGGGAAAAACATGGGAAACCGTTTCCTCAACCTTCCTTCCTTCCTTCCGTCCTTCCTTCCTCCTTCTACTTCCTCTTCCTTTTCCCGCAGAGTGCTCTCCTCATGTTAGCGTGCTCACTATCTGTGGCGTGTTTCCGCGGTTAGAGTAAATGTCAGCAGCGGAAACTGCTTGCACTACCCGTGAAAAAAAGCGGTGTGTTTTCTTGGCGTTAAATGCGAGAGCGCGCAGTTCTATATTTTGACGAATAAAAAAAAGCATGTGAACATAAACACACACATCACAATGGCATCATACTACTATGTAGGATGTATCAACAGCGCACAAAGCATAGCCAGCACCACTCAGAGAAAATGACCATTGACGGTGTATGAACAAAATAATGGCGCTGCATATTGATTGGAAAACAGGAGGCAGGAATCGCTCAGTTGGTAGAGCGCCGGACTCGTAATCCAAGGGTTGCGGGTTCGAATCTCTGCCGGGCCGTTTCGGTACAGGGGAATTTTTCCCTCGGAGTTAACATTAGTCCTGATTCCATTTCCCATACAGTCCGAATGAGACTATAAACCGAGGTTCAGTGTGTGAACGCACGCATAACATCTTGCACATACGTCAAATCCCATCACCAACTTTCGAAGAGAAGGCCAGTTTGGCCGTTGGTATGGATGGATGCCACGTTACACATAGCATGCACCTTCCCCGAAGATGGAGTATGGCTGCCTTAATGGCGGGATAAAAGAAAGGTCATGCTCACAAAACTCCACTCCCTTTGTAGGGTAGATGGGATTAATACTTGCCTGTCCATATCGGGAGTGTTCGCAGGAGTATCAGCCTGCGTACGCAGAAGAAGAAGAAGAAGATTAGAAAACGATTTCCTACCTGACCTCGAGGTCCTCATTTAACCACCCGCCGTGCACAATGGTGAATGCCGCGGATTCCCGGCTGGAAGGTTGTGGGTTCGATTCCCATCAAAGCTATTTATATCTGAGATTTTTCAACTCATGACCGACTGCTACCCAAAGCTGGGTTTGCCATGGGCTGAAAGGACTGGACGCAGTCGAGTTTCATCCACCTAGTGGATGCCTCTCTGTACATGTTGCTCAAATTTTCTGACCAACACTTCAGGTGTCTGTATCTCTCGGGCCTGGTTGACGCCGTGATATATGTTATAAAAGTAAGCTTTGAGTACAGCTTTGTCATTCAGTCTCAGACCACAATGGAACTCCATAACATCATCTTTATCATCCCCATCGCTCAGATTCAAAAACAACAACAACAACATAAACTACAGACAACATTAATCTTATTTGTACAGATGATGATGCAAGTCAGGAGGAACTGGGTTGTATAAACTTTCTCCTTTTTGTTTTGCTTTGTTTTGATTTGATTTGTTTTGTTTTGTTTCATCTCTCTGTTTTATTTACAAATGTGTCGGGCTATACGAATCCTTGATATTTTTGTAACAGTCCTGGCGATTGGTAATCATTGAGAGCACAGTTCAGCTGTTGTGTGTACAGCGTTCGTTACTATGCTGGGACCCTGTTACCACCTTCACCTTCCTCTACCACCTGCAGCTCTCCATCATCGTCCGTGCCGCCTCGCTGGCATGCTGCCAGACAATCTGCATGGGGCGTGCGGTGTGCACTTTCCTTCCAGTAGTGCAGTCGCTCGCCAAATAGCTGCGGCACCGTTGTTTATATCTTGTCATAAAACACCGTATTGGTTTCTGTCTGTCTGCCTATCCGTCTCTCTGCCTGCCTGTGTGTCTGTCTCTTTGGTTTATACACACACACTAACAACACACACATACACACATTCTCTCTCTCTCTCTCTCTCTCTCTCTCTCTCTCTCTCTTCTCTTCTGCACACAAATATACATACGCACCCATTTACATCCCCCCCCCCCCTACACACACAGAGGTATCTTTCCTTCAGCCTTTAGCATTCGCCTGGGTGGGCGTGTTCAGTTCAGACGTTTAAAGCTCTTGCATTATTATCCAAACAGACACACACAAAAAGAGAGATTTTAAAGCTCTTGCATTATTATCCAAACAGACACACACAAAAAGAGAGATTTTAAAGCTCTTGCATTATTATCCAAACAGACACACACAAAAAGAGGATTTTAAAGCTATTGCATTATTATCCAAACAGACACACACAAAAAGAGAGATTCTTTTTCTGCAAGCCTGTTTGGATATTATCCAGATGTTTTCTTTTTTCTGTACAGACATACCTAGTAATTCAATATCCTCAAACAAAATTATGCGACTTAGCCAAACTTAGAAGTATTTCCCTGATTAAATTCCTTGACAAAGGGACAATTTCATCTCAACATAAATCAAGGTATGTTATCTAGATTATATAAAAGCCTATTACACACAGTTCAAATAACGTTGCCAAGACAGATTATAAAAAGAAAGTTTCAGTTTCAGTTCCATCAAGGAGGCGTCACTGCATGCGTACTAGTCCATATACGCTACACCAAATCCGCTAAGTTTCGAGACCACACTGCGCATGATTTAAAGCTGGATAAATGGATAAATCAATTAATGACTAAGATGAGAGAACTTAGGAAGAGAGTCTCGTGGCTACGACTAAACAGATGTCTGATGTACGCATCAGCTCAACGCCCTGGTCAGACCCTGAGCCCTATAAAATGAAAGGGAAAACAGATGATTAGAAAGGTGATTTTTCCTTTCTTTGGGGAGGCAATTAACCTTGTTTTCATTAATTTATCCGACCTCGATTCAATGCACTAAGTCTTGAATCAAGACTTTTTCCCCGAAGATGGGGTATGGCTGCCTTAATGGCGGGATAAAAAACGGTCATGCACACAAAACTCCACTCCCTTTGTTGGACAGATGGGATTAATACTTGCCTGTCTACATGGAGAGTGTCCGCAGGAGTGTCAGCCTGCGTACGCAGAAGAAGAAGAATTCAGACTTTAAAAACGGTCATTTCACTCTTTGCTGTCGTCTTTAATGTTCGATGAAGATGTTGTAAGGTGTATGTGTGAGTTCAGCACAGGGAATACTCAAGCAATTCACACGCCAAGGGCGTGTATAGATAAAGGCACAGCTGGGTTGTTCTCTCAGTTTGAATTCTATCCGAAAGTTATTTCCTGTAATCTTTTATTTGCACACCAAGACAGTATAGGAAATGTGTTTTGGTGCAAAGATACGGCCACGGGTGAGTAACAAGCTTGACAGAAGACGTCACGTAGGGGATGGTTCATGCGATTACGGATTATGAATGATGTCATCGGTATAAATCCTTTACAAAATGAAAGAGAGAGAGAGAGAGGGTGGATGCGGGAGGGGTGTGTGAAGGTGATGAAAGAAATGGCAATTGTGTTGTTTTGTGAGAGTTGTGTAGGCTTTTTTAAAAGCATGATTTGTATCAAAAGGTTCACATACGTAATATAGCCTGTTGGTGAATATTTGTAAGTGTGGTGTGTGACCAAAGCACTTAATTAAGCAGGGTGCACACCAAAAAGTAATATGCCAAGCACTTGAATCCACTGTTTATTGACTGGCACAACAGGATAGTTCTCAGAACATTTGTTGCATCTGAAAGTTGATTCTCCTGTGTTTCCTGTCCTTTACCCATCAAGACACGCGCAAGATGGTTCCAAGCAGACACATTAAAATCAAACGGATGGCACTATTTCAGGAAGCGCAACTGACCCGAACATAGGGCCACGGGTGAGTTCTAAGGGCTGCAGTCTGGTGTCAGATATGGAGTAGTTCTTGTATGGATAGATTGT
>CM065718.1:87992769-87997769 GCA_033310375.1 Conus canariensis
AACATTCTTTGTCTTAAATCTTATGCTGCCACCTTGTTGCCTCTAAGATTCTTTAGGACTCTCGTGATATTAAAATCTAAGTCCACCTCCCTCTCTCTCTCTCTCTCTCCCTCTCTCTCTCTGTCTCTGTCTCTGTCTCTCTCTCACGCACACACACACACACACACACACACACACACACACACACACACACACACACACACACACACACACACACACACAAACCGACACGCACACACACCCCGACACACACACGCGCGCGAGCGCGTGCGCGTAAGCAGGAGCACGTTTTCTTGCATAGCAAGACACACATGATCAAGTGTGCTCAAAAACGACTGAACGACAGGTAGAGAAAAACAGATGGATAGACAGACAGACAGACAGACAGACAGACAGACAGACAGACAGACAGACAGACAGACAGACAGACGGATAAACAGACAAAGAATAATTTTCTTACTTTGCCCAGATGGCCTTCTCCTTTGGGAATTCCGACCACGTAATCTGGCATTGGACAGAATGAAACGAGATTAACCACAGACAGTTAAGTACATATCTCTTTTCTTGTTTTCCTTGTAAATATATGGATGATATGATCTTACATAACTGCAGTTACATGAGTACAAAGTCGCCACATATACACTCGCGAGCGTACAAATGTTCTGTCTGTCTGTCTGTCTGTCTGTCTGTCTGTCTGTCTCTCTCTCTCTCTCTTCTACTCTCTCTCTTTCACCCTCTCTCTCTCTCTCTCTTTCATTTTTCTCTCTTTTACTCCCTCTCTCTCTTTCACACACACTCTCTCTCTTTCACTCTCTCCCTCTCTCTATCACTCTCTCTCTCTCTCTCTCCTCTCTCTCTCTCTTTCACTCTCTGTCTGTCTGTCTGTTTCTCTTTCTTACACTCTCTCTCTGTCTCTCTGTCTGTTTGTCTGTCTGTCTGTTTTCTCTCTCTCACTCACTCACTGTATGCATCACACAAAGTTCGAGGCACTCACTCCATTAACCCTTCACTGGGGGATGAAAGATACCACAATCATTTATGCACATCGTAATACGAAGCAGCCTGGACGTCAAATGCCCTTCATGTACACAACACATGCACGTTACAAGACAGGCACATGCAACACATGATGATGTACGGAGTGATACATACATTTATAGACACATTCATTTTTAGGGCTGATAGACCACCCACCCGATGAAATCCACCCTTCCACCCCGTCCACCCCCACCACTAACACTAACACACACACAACACACACACACACAACACACACACACACACACACACACACACACACGACACACACACACACACACATACACGACACACGAGACCAAACTCAAGAGGCCAGTGCCCGACAAATTAACCACCATTCCACTCCATCCATATTATCTACCCGCATCCCCATGCCACCCTCACCACCACCACCACCAACAACACCACCGCCACCACCACCGCATATTCCTCCTACCAAAAACACGATCACCCCCCCACACCACCACCACCACCACCACCACCACCACCCCACCACCACCACCACCACCACCCCCATCCGCAGAGCCCTCTTTCATCTTTTTCACCTCTCCCTCCCACTGCCATCACTCATCCTCCACCCCCCCCCCTCCCTACCCACTTCCCTCCTCTTACTATCCCTCCCCCATCACCCGGCTTCCACCTTTTTCTCCCCCCACCCACCCCCTCCCACCCCCTCTTGGTTACAGATGGAAGGATCCAGGTGTTACGAAAGTACTGGAGCGGCTCATGTTCTGTGGAGCAGGGAGTATAGTAAAAAGGCTGCACACCAGCAATTAATGCGCCGAGGCCTTGCTTAAGGAGTCGAGTATTTACAGACATAGCGCAATTAGATTGTTTTTATTTTTTTTTATTTTTTTTTTTTTGTATTGTGTCTGAAAGTTGATTCTCCTCTTTTTTTTTTCTTTCATATGGCCATCAAGGTACAAACCAGGTGGTTGTAAGCAGACAGATTAAAATCAAAGGAATGGGACTATTTGGGGGTTTCCCGCTGGCGCAAAAATAGGGTCATGGGTGAGTGCCAAGGCCTGAACTGTGACGTCAACTAAGGGTGAAGGTCATGTATTTGAAGATTGTTTGTGATTTTATCCGTGAAAATCCCCCCAAACAAGGGAAATAATTGGTGGGAAGTTGTTCTTTTGATCAATTATCAATTTGACATTAAATAATGGCTAAAGCTTACGACAGGTGTCAAAACGCTTACATGGATTATATCGTGTTTTAGTGCAAAATCCGGGGGCCGGAATAGCTCATTTGGTAGAGCGCCGGACTCGTGATCCTGGGGTTGCGGGTTCGAATTTCGGTACAGGGGGATTTTTCCCTCGGACTTAAAATTGGTTCCCCATACAGTCCTTCGAATGAGACTATAAACCGAGGTTCCGTGCGTGAACGCACGGACAAAACATCTTGCACACACGTCAAATCCCATCACCAACTTTCGGAAGAGAAGGCCAGTTTGACCGTTGGTATGGATGACACGTTACACATAGCATGCACCTTCCGCGAAGATGGAGTATGGCTGCCTTAATGGCGGGATAAAAAAAAAACGGTCATATACACAAAACTCCACTGCCTGTCTATACAGGCAGTGTCCGCAGGAGTATCAGCCTGCGTACGCAGAAAGAAAAAAAGAAAGTGCAAAATCCTACTTATACGTGGGGCCAGTACGGTCAACCAGAGACTATGACCCATCTCCCCTAAACTTCCTCGTCCTCTCGGCTCTGGAGTCAGTCAGTATGGTGGGCCCTTCTCTTACTCTCTGCTGCTGCTTTCGCAGACGTGTGTGTGCGTACACAGGCAAAGACACATTGGCAGACACGTACTCGCATCCACTCACGCAGACACATGTTCACATACACAAACACAGAAGAGCATACAGACAATTGCACACACAGGTACGCACAACTGAACACACACACACGCGCGCGCGCGGTCACAGACATGAACACAAACACACACACACACACACACACACACACACACACACACACACACACACACACACACACACACACACATACACACACACAAGCGCGCACGCACATATACAGACATACACATACACACACACGCTCACAGGCATGCCACACACACACACACACACCCCACACACACACCACACACACACACACACACACACACACACACACACACACACACACGTGTCCGCCTGTATATACATACATAACTGTATTTGCACCAGCAATTTCGCCTTCAGTCATATAAACAGGCACACATGCTTGTCTTTGTTTTTCATCTCCCTCTCTCTCTCTGTCTCTGTCTCTTCTCTCTCCACACACACACACACACACACACACACACACACACACACACACACACACACACACACACACACACACATTGTGGCCAGAATACCTTAGCTGCTGGTAGAGCGCCGTGCCCGTGATTCTAGGGGTTAAGGGTTCAAATCTTCGCCGGGCCGTTTAAGTACAGGGGTACTTTCCTCGAAATTAACATTAGTCCTGACTCCATTCCCCGAAGAGTTCCGTCGAATGAGACTATATGCCGAAGTTCCGTGCATGATTGCATGCATAACTTCTTGCACACACGTAAAATTCCATCACCTTATTCTTCTTCTTCTTCTGCGTACGCAGGCTGATACTCCTGCGGACACTCCCTATATGGACAGACAAGTATTAATCCCATCTACCCAACAAAGGGAGTGGAGTTTTGTGTGTATGACCGTTTTTTATCCCGCCATTAAGGCAGCCATACTCCAACTTCGGGGAAGGTGCATGCTATGTGTAACGTGTCATCCATACCAAAGGCCAAACTGGCCTTCTCTTCCGAAAGTTGCTGATGGGATTTGACGTGTGTGCAAGATTTTATGCGTGCGTTCACACACTGAACCTCGGTTTATAGTCTCATTCGAAGGACTGTATAGGAAATGGAGTCAGAACCAATGTTAACTCCGAGGGAAAAATCCCCCTGTACCGAAACGGCCCGGCGGACATTCGAACCCGCAACCCCTGGATTACGAGTCCGGCGCTCTACCAACTGAGCTATTCCCCACCCCACCCCCCTCCCCCCCATTCCAATTTTCGAAAAAGAAGGCTGTAGTGACCGTTGATATGGATGACACGTTTACATACAGCATGGACTTTCTGTGAAAAATGGAAAGAATGAGTGAGAAACACTGAGTGACTGATATTCCACTGAATGACACAGAAAACGAATAAATGTAGCGCCAGCTGGCAGCTCTTCAGTCGGCTCTACCCAGCTAGGCAGCCCGTTGTGGAACAAGACGCGTGAACTGAATAGAAGAGCACTTAGGGTTTGGGTCTCTAGCCGGGGATAGGCACTATATAAGAATTCTTGATGATGACGATGATGATGAGGAGGAGGAGGAGGAGGATGAGGAGGAGGAGGAGGAGCAGGATGATGATGATGATGATGATGATGATGATGATGATGATGATGATGATGATGATGATGCCAATAATAATGATAATACGAAGAAGAAGGAAATGATGATGATGATGATGATGATGATGATAATGATGATGATGATGATGATGATGATGGTGATGATGATGATGATGATGATGATGATGATGATGATGATGCCAATAATAATGATAATACGAAGAAGCAAATGATGATGATGATGATGATGATGATGATGATGATGATGATGATGATGATGATGATGATGATGATACGAAGAAGAAGAAGAGGAGGAGGAGGAGGAGGAGGAGAAGGAGGAGGAGGAGGAGGAGGAGGAGGAGGAGGAGGGGGAGGAGGAGGAGGAGGAGGACGTGGAGGAAGAAGAAAATAAACAAGAACAAAAACAACAACGACAACAACAGCAACAACGATGATAACAATGATGATTTACATCTGTCTTTGATATACACATATAGGCCTATACATTAACAACCGAATAGTGGATGAAAACCTGAGTCGGCAATCAGTTTTGATTTGATTGATTTAATTTAACGTCT
>CM065718.1:88005269-88007769 GCA_033310375.1 Conus canariensis
AATAATCAAGATCAATTCAACAAGTTTTTTTGTTTTTTGTTTTTTTTATAGGAAAGGTGATCCTTATTGACAGAAAATTATATAGCATAGAGAAAAAAAATTAAAAAAGAAAGCTAAAGAAAGAAAAACAAGTTTTTGAAGGGAGAATTTCTCTCTCTCTCTCTCTCTCTCTCTCTCTCTCTCTCTCTCTCTCTCTCTTTCACTTTTTTTTTTTTTTTTTTTTTGGGGGGGGGGGGGGGGGGGGAGTTACTTACGTAAAAAGCAAAAACAAAAAAAGTTCCAGAAAAGGAGAAGTCTTTACTGTGAGAAAACCCGATTAATGTTCCTGGTAACAGAAGAGTTAGTCAGAAGGGTCTTTAGTGTAAGGTGTCACTGTATTATACTCACCATCCACACCACCCCCATCAAATGTTCCTGTTAACAAAAGAGTTAGTCAGAAGGGTCTTTAGTGTAAGGTGTTACTATATTATACTCGCCGTCCACACCATCTTAGTCAGAAGGGTCTTTAGTGTAAGGTGTCACTGTATTATACTCACCATCCACACCATCCCTATCCAATGTTCCTGGTAAGAGAAGAGTTAGTCAGAAGGGTCTTTAGTGTAAGGTGTCACTGTATTATACTCACCATCCACGCCATCCCCATCAAAGTCACCCACGGCACTGGAATAGCCTGCAACACAGTCGGCAGATTGTTTTTGTCAGTAACGACAGGTTATATCAGACATGCACACGCACTGGTAATCACACACACACACACACACACACACACACACACACACACACACACACACACACACACACAAGACACACACACACACACACACACAGAGAGAGAGAGAGAGAGAGAGAGAGAGAGAGAGAGAGAGAGAGAGAGAGAGAGAGATTCGGATGCAGATGGATTATTCGCAAAGGCCCCTGCCCCTTAGAAGGGGGAAAATACGTAAGTGCGAGAACTGCGTAGTTTAGAAGGAGGAAAATATGTCAATGCGATCATTGCGTCATCACATTCACGTTGATTATACATAAATGCTTCGCCTGTTAAACGTACACGTACAGAACGAATTGTTCTACAATCTTTTCATTTGTTGATGACAGCAGCATTTCATTTGCGGATGACAGCAGCAAAATAAGCCAGATTAGACCAGGTTGTTTGTCAAACTTGCTGAAAGGAAAATCTCTGATATCTGTCAAACTTGGACCAGCAAGCGCAAAATGGACTTCATCTCTTCTTAGGTCTTCACGTACTGGACATGTCATGTTACAATTTTTTTTTTAATGTCTGTAATGTCAATGGTGGACAAGGTTATCGGAAACGCCAGCTCTAAATTCTCTCTCTCTCTCTCTCTCTCTCTCTCTCTCTCTCTCTCTCTCTTCTGTCTGTCTGTCTGTCTGTCTGTCTGTCTCTCTCTCTCTCTCTCTCTCTCTCTCTCTCTCTCTCTCTCTCTCTCTCTCTCTCTCTCTACTTCAGTGTAAATCTTTGGTGGGAGATGAACGAGGGGCGGGCCTGAGGTCATCAAACAATAGAAGTGTTCAGCTGCGGCGCTGATGGCCTTTGAGCTCCAGTCACTCATGGGGTCGGGGTTTTGTTCTTTTTAACTGTTTTTGAAAACCCTCTCTGCCCATGCAGCAGCAAACGTATACCTGATTCAGTCGTGGGAAGGAGAACGCGGCAGGAGAGGGGTTTACTCCACTGTCTATAGCATCATGTCCTAGACATGGGCAGCTCCTAACAGTGTCAGGGATCGGAATAGTTGGTAGAGCATCAGACTCATAATCCAAGGGTTGCGGGTTTGCATCTCCGCCGGGCCGTTTCGGTACAGGGGATTTTTCCCTCGGAGTTAACATTGGTTCTGACTCCATTTCCCATACAGTCCTTCGAATGAGACTATAAACCGAAGTTCCGTGTGTGAACGCACGCATAACATCTTGCACACACGTCAAATCCCATCACCAACTTTCGGAAGAGAAGGCCAGTTTGGCCGTTGGTATGGATGACACGTTACACATAGCATGCACCTTCCCCGAAGTTGGAGTGTGGCTGCCTTAAGGGCGGGATTAAAAAAAAAACAAAAAAAAACGGTCATACACACAAAACTCCACTCCCTCTACAGGGGGTGTCCGCAGGAGTATCAGCCTGTGTACGCAGAAGAAGAAGAAGAAGAAGAAGATTTTCCCCATCCCACTGTCGTCCTATATATGATCAATGGGGGATGGACAGGGCATACGTCCGCTAGATTAATTCCCTCTCTCATGGCCCGTCCGCTAATCAATAAGCGTTCTCTCTCCCTTTGTTCCACGTTTTAGCCAATATACCCAATTGACCTCTCCTTCTTTCCTTCTTTCTTTCTTTCTTTCTTCCTCCCCCCTCCCCTCCCCCTCCCCCGCCCCCTCACCTCCCTTTTTTTCTCTTTCGTTCATCCTTTTTTTCCTTTCTTCTTTCTTTCCTTCTTCTTCTTTTTTTTTTAATTTTTTTTTTTTACCTTTCTTCCTTTTTCCGTTT
>CM065718.1:88015269-88017769 GCA_033310375.1 Conus canariensis
AATTGATGCCCAAGATCTTTCTGTAGCATCTCATTTCAGTTGCCAGAATTCTTCTTTGTAACTCTGCTGTGAGTGTTCAAGTTTCACACGCATATAGATAAAAAAAAACTGAGAGGGCAAGGGAGCGCATTAGGTGGATCTTGGAGCGAAGAGCAGGGAGCTCAACGTTAAAATCACCTGAAGGGAGACTATTATGCTAAAACAATGGAAACAAGTCGATTTTTTTCTTCTTCTTCTTCATCGCCTCTCCTCACAGTGTTTTGTCTCTGTGTGTTTCCCAACGCAGTAGCGGCAGTGGCGGGGAAAATATATTCAAAGATTGCGAGCCAGAAGCAACGCGCTGAATATTTCTTTTTTTTCCATCCAGTCAGCCAACCGCGGCAGGCATAGAATTGACCTCTGAACACGTGTCGAAGGTCGCAAGGTGGCGCCCAAAACGCGTCAATTCCGCATTTCAAACGGACCTTGGAATTGATGTTCCTCGACATACTGACATTTCCCACGACAAAGCAGTCAGGTTTGGAATGTCAATGTTCCCCGAACGACGAGTCCATAACGTGCATTTTCCTGGGGTAGTTAAATTTAGAAAGAGACCGCCAAGGACATAGACAAACAAGATACAGGACAAGACACAATGCATTTCGACATCTTGGGTCTTCTTCAGGCAAAAACAAGCAACAAAAACAAAGAACGATAAACCACTTATCTGGTCATGTTAGAGCAAACCGGTGTAATGGCCGCCGGACGGAAACGAGGGCAGCCATTTTACCGTTTGCTCCAACATGACCAGATAAGTGGTTTATTGTTCTTTGTTTTTGTTACTTGTTTTTGCCTAAAGAAGACTCAAGAGGTCGAAATGCATTGCGTCTTGTCCTGTACCTTGTTTGTCTATGTCCTTGGCGGTAACTAACCCCTTCTCTTTCTAAATTTTGCTTCGTTTTCCGCCCTCAGTCACTCCGTTTTGGAACTGGGGTAGTCAGTTTATCCCACATGCTATAACACAAGTCGTAGGTATGGACGTGAAACCTGAACCTAATTGATTAAAGTTTGTGACGTAAAATCCAAAGCAAGCAGCGTGGAGCTCAACGTTATGATTACCTGAAAGGGTACTGTCATATCAAAATAATGGAAATACGTCGATTGTCGTCTTTCCTCGCGGTGTTTGGAGTCTATGTTTCCGAACACAAGGGCAGCGGCGGGGAAAAGGTTCATAGATGGCAAAACAGAAGCAACGCACTGAATATTCATAAACAAAAAACAAAACAAAAAAAAAAAAAAACGAAACAAAACGAAACAAAAACAAACAAACAAAACAAAAGAAAAAGGAAAACAACAACGACAACAACAAAAGAAACCAGTCAACCAATCGCAGCAACCACAAGAATTCACCTCTGAACACGTATTAATGGTAGTATCAATGCGGCGGCAGAACGCTCCAATTCTGCATTGAAAACGGACCTCGGAATTCAAGTTACTCGACATCATGATATTTCCTGCGATAAAACAGTGAGGTTTGCAATGTCAATATCCATGTATTGACCAGTCCCTACCGTGAAGCAACATTTGATGGTTGAAGATACTGTTCTCGCCAATTCAACAACGGTCACGCGCTGGGCATTGGAGACCAGATTTACTGACCTCCTGAGAGGCATTTGTCCAGTAATATTCGCCTGTGGAATAGTTGGCCAGCCCCAAAGGAGGGGAGGTGGGGGGGGGGGGGGGTGAAGGAGAAGGAGGCAGGCCGCAGAGTGTGAGATGAGGAAGCGAAGAGACAGAACTCGTCAGTGGCAACTGCTTTGTATCCAAGCGTGATTCTGCAAAGAGATGCTGGCATCAATCATCACACTCATTTTCGTTGGAATGGGAATGCCAGGTATTGTGCAGTAGCGATATCGCTGAGGTCTTACAGCTCTTGCTGTCTTGCGCATGATGGAGTGGAGATTTATGCACGCTGAGATCTGTTTCGTTAGGTTGTTCGGGTATTCAGATACACGTTTTGTCCAATGCACATTGTATGATGATGAGAATGGGCATTAGACAATGATGATAAGAGATTAAGTTACAAGTCAAAATAAAACACACACAAAACGAAAAGTTGTTCCAGCAGGTATACGCTTCAAAAGGGGTGAAACTTATCAGACCACTTGCGAAAACAAGATACCAATCAACAAAGTAATAGGATACATAACTAACTAACTAACTAAATGAATAAATAAGTAAATATGTTCAACGTGAACACATTTCACGTAAAAGCAAACACAGTGAAAATAAAATAGGTTCAACGTGAACACATTTCACGTAAAAGCAAACACAGTGAAAATTTCTATCATTTTGTCGATGGCTGAATGTTTCGCTCGAGACAACAGTCATGGGAGAGAAAAACGAAAGAAAAAAAAAAGAAAACAAAACAAAACATGATCTATTCCACATGGTTTTGATAACAAAAACAGCGCCAGTGTCACATTCTGAAGAAAAAAAAAATCAATATATTAACAGCATC
>CM065718.1:88032769-88035269 GCA_033310375.1 Conus canariensis
TTCTATTCTGTTCTGTGAAAAGACCGGGAGGAGGAGGAGGAGGTATGGAGATATGGTGGAAGTGACTAGAGAGATGTTATCGGTCTGCATTGAAGCTGACTGCTCTGTCACTTGTTCACAGTCAATAATTGGTTGCCCAGCCGGCAAATGAAAAAAACAAACAAACAAGATGCAAAGCACATAAACGTACTCCCAGTTTATCTTGAATATGCGTGAGATATTCCATAAAGAACGAAAACCGTTTTGGACCGTTATAGCCGTTAGTAACGGCTATAACGGTAAAATCGGGCATCATCCGTGACCCTTACTGAACATACCTACAAATTTTCAGAAAGATCGGCCAAGTGCTTTCTGAGATATTCCATAAAGAAGAAAAACCGTTATGGGCCGTTATAGCCGTCAGCAACGGCTATAACGGTAAGATAATACATCGGGCATCATTCGTGACCCATAATGAAAAATTTAATACCTACAAATTTTCAGAAAGATCGGCCAAGTACTCTCTGAGACATTCCATAAAAAAGAAAAACAGTTATGGGCCGTTATAGCCGCTATTAACGGCTATAACGGTAAAATAAAACATCGGGCATCATCCGTGACGCATAATGAACATACCTACAAATTTTCAGAAAGATCGGCCCAGTAGTTTTGTCTGGAGCGAGTGGCACACATTTTGACCACGGACAGACAGACAGACAGACAGCATTTCTTCGTTCCCATTGTAAAGTACTCCCTGTTCTATAAGAACCGGGAGTACAAAAAACTGCGTTTCCACATCTCCGCCAGAAGGATTAGTGGTCCTGTCCTGGACAATCGGACGGGCGGGGTATTCCAGCCCTGCTCCAGCCGCCCAGGGAAATTCCATGCTAGATACATCAGACAGCAACAGCTTCTTCTGCGTACGCAGGCTGATACTCCTGCGGACACTCCCTACATGGACAGACTTGTATCAATCCCATCTACCCAACAAAGGGAGTGGAGTTTTGTGTGTATGACCGTTTTTTTTTTTTTATTCCGCCATTAAGACAGCCATACTCCATCTTCAGGGAAGGTGCATGCTATGTGTAACGTGTCATCCATACCAACGGCCAAACTGGCCTTCTCTTCCGAAAGTTAGTGATGGGATTTGACGTGTGTGCAAGATGTTGTGCGTGCGTTCACACACGGAACCTCGGTTTATAGTCTCAATCGAAGGACCGTACGGGAAATGGAGTCAGAACTAATGTTAACTCCGAGGGAAAAATCCCCCTGTACCGAAACGGCCCGGCGGAGATTCGAACCCGCAACCCTTGGATTACGAATCCGGCGCTCTACCACCAGACAGCTTCAGCGACATTGTTGTTCACGGCGTTGTTGCCACATAACCTCCGGGTCATGATGCTGGCATGGTGATGTCTTTACGATGATGGACACAGATACCCATAACACCAAGCTTCTGCATCCCGACCTCTCCTCCCTCTCCTAGTTCTTTAAGGAATTCAGCGTGATGCCGAGCAGAAAGACAGCAACTCAAGTGCCTAAAGAGAGCCATGGTAAATTAAAGAGAAGGCACGCCAAGAGGCCATAGACTTGATGTGGCAGGAAGCGCTACCTGGAAGCAGGGCAGAGAAGATGCAGCTGGCCGCACGGAGTGGTTAAAGAGGTCACAGAAGATCTACCGGCTGAACAGGCCATTCAGAACCATAGGTGATAACGCCACAACCTAGAGTGGTTGAGTGGAACCTTTTTTCAAAATTTTCTTCTTTTCTTTCCTTTTAGTGTGTGTGTGTGTGTGTGTGTGTGTGTGTGTGTGTGTGTGTGTGTGTGTGTGTGTGTGTGTGTGGTGTGTGTGTGTGCGTGCGTGCGTAAGTGCGTAAGTGCGTGCGTAAGTGCGTGCGTAAGTGCGTGCGTGCGTGCGTGCGTGTGTGTGTGTGTGTGTGTGTGTGTGTGTGTGTGTGTGTGTGTTGCAAGAAATCAAGAGGTACTACAGCGCATGTACTACAATAGCCACGAAATGAATATACACGAAAGTTGTAAGAAATCAAGACGCAGAACAGCGCAGTACTGCCCAAACTTACCGTTTTCAATTCATTTGCAGGATCATCTCAATGCCATTCTTCTATGACGTACTGACTGGTTGTCTGACTGGCTGCCAGACTGGATAAATGATTGACCGACTCATTGTGTAGTTGATCCATACACATTTTCACTTTCTTTTTGGTTTCTTTCTTTGAGAAGCTCCATTATAGTGTCACTGGAGTGCCACTGATATATTCACTTTGACTTTTCACTCGCTTCAAAGACTGACTGGCTAATTGACTGATTGCTTTTGTTTGTCCCTGAGATGATTGGAAAATAGCTGGGTGGTTTGTAGGGTCATTATCAACAAGCGTTTCAATTTCAGAGCCAGGTTCCGTATTTTTCCGACTGCGGACTTGAAGACTTGCACGAGCTGATGTTAAAACAGTGGGCGAGTTAATCGTACGAATTTGTAAGGTTCTACAACGGCTCCCTGCTCGAC
>CM065718.1:88040269-88042769 GCA_033310375.1 Conus canariensis
GGTAAGGACAAGCAGTGAAAGTAAGGACAAGTAGTGAAAGTAAGCACAAGTGTAAAGGTAAGAAAGTAGTGAAAGGTAAGGAAGTATGAAAGGTAAGGAAAGAGTGAAAGTAAGGCAGAAAAGTAGTGAAAGGTAAAGAGAAAGTAGTGAAAGGTAAGGACAAGTAGTGAAAGGTAAGGACAAGTAGTAAAGTAAGGAAAGTAGTAAAGGTAAGGAAAGTAGTGAAAGGTAAGGACAAGTAGTGAAAGGTAAGGAAAGTAGTGAAAGGTAAGGACAAGTAGTGAAAGGTAAGGAAAGTAGTGAAAGGTAAGGACAAGTAGTGAAAGGTAAGGAAAAGTAGTGAAAGGTAAGGACAAGTAGTGAAAGGTAAGGAAAAGTAGTGAAAGGTAAGGAAAGTAGTGAAAGGTAAGGACAAGTAGTGAAAGGTAAAAAAAGGTAGAAAGTAGTGAAAGGTAAGGAAAAGTAGTGAAAGGTAAGGACACGTAGTGAAAGGTAAGGGAAAAGTAGTGAAAGGTAAGGAAAAGTAGTGAAAGGTAAGGACACGTAGTGAAAGGTAAGGAAAAGTAGTGAAAGGTAAGGGAAAAGTAGTGAAAGGTAAGGACACGTAGTGAAAGGTAAGGGAAAAGTAGTGAAAGGTAAGGGAAAAGTAGTGAAAGGTAAGGACACAGTGAGTAGGAAAGAGTAAGGTGGAAAGTAGTGAAAGGTAAGGACACGTAGTGAAAGGTAAGGGAAAAATAGTAAGGGAAGAGGTAAGGACACGTAGTGAAAGGTAAGGGAAAAGTAGTGAAAGGTAAGGACAAGTAGTGAAAGGTAAGGAAAGTAGTGAAAGGTAAGGGAAAAGTAGTGAAAGGTAAGGAAAAGTAGTGAAAGGTAAGGGAAAAGTAGTGAAAGGTAAGGACAAGTAGTGAAAGGTAAGGGAAAAGTAGTGAAAGGTAAGGGAAAAGTAGTGAAAGGTAAGGACAAGCAGTGAAAGGTAAGGACAAGTAGTGAAAGGTAAGGGAAAAGTAGTGAAAGGTAAGGGAAAAGTAGTGAAAGGTAAGGACAAGTAGTGAAAGGTAAGGAAAAGTAAGTGAATAGTGGTAAGGAAAAGTAGTGAAAGGTAAGGACAAGTAGTGAAAGGTAAGGACAAGTAGTGAAAGGTAAGGGAAAGTAGTGAAAGGTAAGGACAAGTAGTGAAAGGTAAGGGCAAGTAGTGAAAGGTAAGGACAAGTAGTGAAAGGTAAGGCAAGTAGTGAAAGGTAAGGACAAGTAGTGAAAGGTAAGGGACAAGTAGTGAAAGGTAAGGGAAAAGTAGTGAAAGGTAAGGACAAGTAGTGAAAGGTAAGGGCAAGTAGTGAAAGTAAGGGAAAAGTAGTGAAGGTAAGGCAAGTAGTGAAAGGTAAGGCAAGTAGTGAAGGTAAGGGAAGTAGTGAAAGGTAAGGGACAAGTAGTGAAAGGTAAGGGCAAGTAGTGAAGGTAAGGGCAAGTAGTGAAGGTAAGGGCAAGTAGTGAAAGGTAAGGGCAAGTAGTGAAAGGTAAGGGAAAAGTAGTGAAAGGTAAGGGAAAAGTAGTGAAAGGTAAGGGAAAGTAGTGAAAGGTAAGGAAAAGTAGTGAAAGGTAAGGACAAGTAGTGAAAGGTAAGGAAGAAAAAAAAAAAAAAAAAAAAAGAAGTAGTGAAAGGTAAGGGAAAAGTAGTAAAAGGTAAGGACAAGCAGTGAAAGGTAAGGACACGTAGTGAAAGGTAAGGACACGTAGTGAAAGGTAAGGGCAAGTAGTGAAAGGTAAGGACAAGTAGTGAAAGGTAAGGGACAAGTAGTGAAAGGTAAGGACAAGTAGTGAAAGGTAAGGGACAAGTAGTGAAAGGTAAGGAAAAGTAGTGAAAGGTAAGGACAAGCAGTGAAAGGTAAGGGCAAGTAGTGAAGGTAAGGGAAAAGTAGTGAAAGGTAAGGGCAAGTAGTGAAAGGTAAGGGCAAGTAGTGAAGGTAAGGGCAAGTAGTGAAAGGTAAGGGAAAAGTAGTGAAAGGTAAGGGCAAGTAGTGAAAGGTAAGGGCAAGTAGTGAAGGTAAGGCAAGTAGTGAAAGGTAAGGGCAAGTAGTGAAAGGTAAGGGAAAAGTAGTGAAAGGTAAGGAAAAGTAGTGAAAGGTAAGGGAAAAGTAGTGAAAGGTAAGGACAAGTAGTGAAAGGTATGGGCAAGTAGTGAAAGGTAAGGGAAAAGTAGTGAAAGGTAAGGACACGTAGTGAAAGGTAAGGACACGTAGTGAAAGGTAAGGACACGTAGTGAAAGGTAAGGACAAGTAGTGAAAGGTAAGGGAAAGTAGTGAAAGGTAAGGACACGTAGTGAAAGGTAAGGACAAGTAGTGAAAGGTAAGGACACGTAGTGAAAGGTAAGGACAAGTAGTGAAAGGTAAGGGGAAAGTAGTGAAAGGTAAGGACAAGCAGTGAAAGGTAAGGACAAGCAGTGAAAGGTAAGGACAAGTAGTGAAAGGTAAGGACAAGCAGTGAAAGGTAAGGACAAGCAGTG
>CM065718.1:88045393-88052893 GCA_033310375.1 Conus canariensis
GGAGACTCACCGCAGGTCATGCTAGAGGATTACAGCAGGGGAAAACGGGCACACTATGCGCAAGGAAATGGAAAGAAGAAGGTCGAACAAGCCGCTGGAAACGCATCAGCTGGAAACGCATCACCGACTGTTTCGTGGAAACGACGCACACGCACTGTTCCCCTTTAATCAGTCACTTCATACAATAACACCTTCACTGCTGAAGCGTGATCTTCACAGAATTCCACGCTGATCTGATTTCAGTACCTGATACAGTGTGTAGGGGATTACTCATCCGGACTTGGAACAACAGAAATTAAAGACGGTCGTCTACCGCGCCTATGGAACTCCCAAGGAACGACCTTTCGGCCTCTGAATGCAGATTCTCTCTCTCTCTCTCTACTGCTCTACCAAATGAACGCCAGAGAGAGAGAGAGAGAGAGAGAGAGAGGAGAGAGAGAGAGAGAGACCCGGTTTCCCTTCTATATTATGTTTGAGTATTTACTGCAGTTGAGTGTAAGATGCACGTAACTCGACAAACCAGAACATGGCATTGTTTGCTGAAGCAGTTCCCTCCCTTTCGCCGAAAGGCGCAGGGACGCGGTACAAATCAAATCTTGATGCTTATAGCCCAGCGACTGCGAGGGGCCAAATCAGGGCTGTCACTTCGTGAAAGGTAATTTTCTATTTGAAAAAGGGGGAAAAAAAAGCACACACACACACACACACACACACACACACATACACACACACGCACGCACGCACACACACACACACACACACACACACACACACCACACACACACACACCACACACACACACCCACCACACACACACACATACACACACCCACACACACACACACATACCCCCCCACCCCCCACCCCCCCCCACACACACACAACTCATTTTCTTTATCGCAGGTATTTTCCTATTGGAGAGCCTGCTTTGCTTGAATTCAGAGTCTCTTCCGACTGAAAATTGTTGATAATTTTGGATACTCTACATTATCACGAGAGAGAGAGAGAGAGAAGGAGAGAGAGAGAGGAGAGAGAGAGAGAGAGAGAGAAGGGGTGCGGAGAAAGGGGTGGCAGTGATGATAGGGGTCATGGTGGGGGTGGGGATAAGAGTTAAAGGTAAGAACGACAATATGAAAGATAAGAATGAAACAACGATTGTCTATTCACAGTCAGTTACTTTTCCTAGAGGAGGCAGAGATATACATTATATTATATATATATATATATATACATATATATATATATATTATATATATAGAGAGGAGAAGAGAGAGAGAGAGAGAGAGAGAGGACTGAATCTTACTCTCCAACGATTGCAATATTAGCACATTGGCCAATTCATACATTGTGTTTTGGAAAAAAAACTCACTCTCATACACACACACACACACACACACACACACACACACACACACACACACACACACACACACCAGCAACAATAAACAAACAAAATGAATATACAAGAATTAAGGAAAAAAAAAACATGCGTAATGACAAATACGTCGCAATACTGAATGTACAGTATTCGAAAAAAAAAAAATGCGAATGCGAATGATTTGTTGAAAAAGACCTTCGCGTCATTTCGATCGTTGCTTTCAAAATGGAAAGATTGGAGGCGGAAACTGAAACATAAAAGCAAACATTGAGTGACTGCGACGCTATGTGAAGGAACAAGCAAATTGCGAAACAGACACAACGCGTTTCGACCAATTGGGCCTTCTTCAGGCAGGACAAACAACATTCAAAACATAGAAAACAAAACGTGGCGCGATGAAAACACAGTATTTCGATTCAATATTTGATGCCTTGTACAGATAAAAAGCAAGCAGCTTGATTATGTCTTCATGTTTTTTTTCATGTAAGAATCACTATGAACTTGGAAAGGCATAATCCACAACAAATGTAGCGGATGTAAGTTGCTCTCTATTAAGAATCTTTTATATTCGACCACAATATTGCAAAAAGAACATAAAAACATACAGCATCTTGTCTGCAATGATGATAGTCTTGATTCAAGTCAGAAATGCTAAATCTGATCTTAGTTGCTATTCTTTATCTCATCGATGTACTAAATATCACACACACACACACACACACACACACACACACACACACACACACACACACACACACACACACATTCGGTGGAACATAACTGTCAAGGGTTTTCATGGAGTCTGCAAGTAAAGTGTTCATATCTTACATCAAATGCCCCAACACTCTGTAAGAACATGTTTTATAGTGATGCAGTAATGCACCAAGGAGCTTCTTCATCCTTGAAAAGATAAATGGGTGTAAAAAGAGTGGCCTAGCAAAGATCACCAATTTGATCCAGAAATCATATGAAGGGATAGCATGCCAGGTGGTTCACGCAGGACAGACAACACGTCGATTTGAGGTGAAGACCGGAGTCCGTCAGGGTTGCCTCCTCTCACCATTCCTGTTCCTTCTGGCCATTGACTGGGTGATGAAGAGGACGACAGAAAAAAAGAGGAATGGTATACAGTGGACACTCTGGACCCAGCTCGACGACCTGGACTTCGCAGACAATCTGGCCCTGCTCTCCCATACTAGACAACAGATGCAGGACAAAACATCAGACCTGTCAATCTTTGCAGCAAAGCTCGGCCTTGCCATCCACCCGCAGAAAACCCAAATACTAAAAATTAACAGAGTCAGTCCAGACCCTCTGATGCTAGATGGAGCCCCACAGGAAGAAGTCAGCAGCTTCACCTATCTGGGCAGTGTAGTCAACCAGCAAGGGGGAACTGATGCCGACGTGAAAACCAGAATAGGGAAAGCAAGAGCAGCTTTCATCACTCTGAAAAACATCTGGAAATCTCGACTAATCACCACCAGGACGAAAATCCGCTTCTTCAATTCAAACGTCAAATCTGTCCTCTTATATGGATCAGAGACTTGGCAAACCACAAAAACCACCATTCAAAAACTGCAGACGTTCGTTAACAGCTGCCTGCGAAAGATCCTCCAGATCCACTGGCCAGAGACAATCAGCAACAAAGAGCTGTGGGAAAGAAGTAACCAACTGCCAGTAGAGCAAGACATCCGCAAAAGAAGATGGCGGTGGATAGGACACACGCTCCGAAAGCCCCCGGACACCACCATCAGCAAAGCCCTGACCTGGAATCCCCAGGGCAAAAGGAAGCGAGGAAGACCAAGAAACACCTGGAGGCGGGACCTGGAAGCGAACACCTGGCAGATGGGTTACAGCTGGGGCGAATTAGAAAAGATTGCCCAGGACCGTGGACGTTGGCGGGCAGTTGTTGATGGCCTATGCTCTGGCAAGAGCAATGGGCCTAAGTAAGTAAAAAGAGTGGCCTGTGTGTAGTCACTACAGAACTCTTTCTTCTTTACGGCCACCAGTGGCACATGGTAAAAACTCTTTAAGGTTTTGGACAGAATTTGAAAGAGCAGTACGTTATCCATCTGCATGTCCTACTGCTTTTGCCAGAGGTCTTTGACATAAAAGTCTTAGCTTTGGGTTTCAGATCAGTATAAGAGATAGAAAATCTACTTGATAATTTCTTGAGATGCCTTTTAATTTGCCGCATCAAATATAAAGGAATGCAAGGTAAACGATTTCTTAAACTCTACGTATTCTTTTCTACGATCTTTTATGTACGAATATCAGTCATAACAAGAGAGAGAGAGAGAGAGAGAGAGAGAGAGAGAGAGAGAGAGATGAGAGAGAGAGAGATGAGATTGATTGATTGATTGATCTTTCATACACAAGGATGAAGATTTTAGGCCAAAGCCTAGTCTTACAATCTGTCCTTGTCATGCATACATTATTTCAACACATATAATTCATACTGACAATTTAACATAGCAACATGGTAATCTAATTCTACAATGATAAGCAAACTATTCATAAAAGTAATAATGATATGGGGGGGGGGGGGGGGGGGGGAGTGAAACAGAAGGAAACTTACAAACAAACAAAACAACAGAGAGAGAGGTCAGAGGGGGGCGGAGAGAATGGTAGATAGGGGGAGGAGAAAAGGGGTGGTAGACAGAGTGGGAGTGGGGATGCGCGATTTTAACGGAGTAGGTTATATGTTTAGACGATATATTCAAAAATACGGTTCACAGAAGACTTTGCGAATGGACGCTAATTAATTTAATCGAATCGAATAATCAAATTGCTAAGACATAAAATGTTTATGCAAACATTTTTTGAAAAGTTTTAAAGTATTCGTATTTTAGAGATTCGGTGGAAGTGAGTTCCAGACATATGGTCCAGAGTAAGCTAGGCTTGTTTTGTATAGATCAATGCGTGGGTAGGGAAGAAGGAATTTTGTCGAGCCAGAAAAGCAGTTCGATCTTGTAAAAAGGGCATTGTATATAACATGGCATAGTATCTGTCAAGATTGTAAGCATAAATGATGCCTTGTTGAGAGAGAGAGAGAGAGAGAGGGAGAGGAGAGAGAGAGAGAGAGAGAGAGAGAGGCGTGATGGAGGGGGGGGGGGACTGGAAGGAGAGTGACAGATGAAGAAGGACCCGGGAGAGGGGAAGAAGGCCTGAAAAGAAGAGGGAGGGAGGGGAGAAGAAAGGGGGAGATAGCTTGTCCATAGCATCAAATGTATTATCATGATCGTTGGTCAGTGCAAAATGGTCAGTACACATGAAGATTTGGCGGGAGGAGACGGTAAGACAAAGACCATAGTCACGTACGCACTTCGGCACACAGGACAGACAGACAGACAGACAGACAGACAGACACACACCACACACACACACACACACACACACACACACCACACACCAACACACCACTCCCACACCCCTTGGAAAAAGTAGCCACAAAAAAAACACACACAACACACAAAACAAAAACACAAAGCACACACACACACACCACACACCGGGCGGGGGGGGGGGGGGGGGGGGGGGGGGGTAGCGGGGGAGAGGGAAAAAAAAGTATAGATTTCAAAGAGGCGAGATTTCAAGGGGCGACAAGAAAGATTTTCAAGCTTTTAAAAAACAAAAATCTGACAAGTTCATTTCGTCCGGACATTCGTTCTAAGCTTACATGTCCCTTCGAATCCCACAGCAGATTTTAATTGGCGACTGCTTGTTGTGGTCCAGGATGAAGTCGGTCGCAGGAGCGCTAGCTTTCCCGAGGAGCGGGCGTTTTACAGTCTACTTAGGGTTCGTTTTTAATTTTGTTTGTTTTGTGGCGTTTGTTTTTACTTTTTTAAAGAAATATTTAGTACCTGTGCTAAGGAGATCATGTCTTGACCCTTGCATGTTGGTTTGTCTGGCTGTTAGCAAGACTGCATTAAAAGAAAAGTACTAGATTTACCGAAATATGGTGGAAAGATGTTACGAGAGTCAAGGACGAACGCCTTATGCGTTCGAGCGCTTCCGGTTCAAAGGGTGGATCCTCAGGATCCGTTCAACAAGATCATACAGAAACGACTGAACCGATTTTAACGAAAATTGGAGGAAAATAGCAATGCACCGCAAGGACGATCCCAATACACTTTGGTGCGGATCCCCCAATGCACCCCAAAAACGATCCTGATACAGTTTGGTGCGGATCCCCGAATGCAGCCCGAGGACGATCCCAATAGTTTGGTGCGGATCCCCCAATGCAGCCCAAGGACGATCCAATACAGTTTGGTGCGGATCCCCCAATGCAGCCCAAGGACGATCCCAATACAGTTTGGTGCGGATCCCCCAATGCAACCCAAGGACGATCCCAATACAGTTTGGTGCGGATCCCCCAATGCAGCCCAAGGACGATCCCAATACAGTTTGGTGCGGATCCTCCAATGCAGCCCAAGGACGATCCCAATACAGTTTGGTGCGGATCCCCCAATGCAGCCCAAGGACGATCCCAATACAGTTTGGCGCGGATTACTGGTGCGGATATGGAGCAACCGGCAGACGCAGGATTCGTTATAAGTAGGCGGATGTCCGCGCTTTCCCGAGCCTGGTGCCCTTCTAGGTTTATAGGAGTTTGTTCCTCTGAAATTTCACCTCATCTTGTTATCTTCGCTTCCGTCGGGGATTTAGATCCGCCAGGAAGCAGCTCATTGTGTTCTAGCACGTACTTTCACTGGTTTCGTGCAGAGTGCTTCGCATTAAAACATACAATCGAACAAACCAACAAACGAAAACGTAAATGATATTCATCTCGTGAATTAAAAAAAAAAAAAAAAAATTCTGCGCGCCTTCCCTGCCCTCCCTCCTCCCTCTCAGCACCACCCGCTCCCCCATCCCCGTTCCTCCCCCACCCCTCCCCCCACCCCTCCCCCCTATTTTTTTCTGCCTCCGTGACAACAGGGCTTTGTATAATTCCCGCCAGAACCCAGGGACGGATTAGGAGAGGTTTGGGGAGAGGAGGGAAGGAAGCGTTTGGATTTAACCCTTCTCCTCTTTCCTCCCTGTCCTGGTTGGCAGCTGATTCAGGTTTATATACCGGTCCTCTTACAAACTTACCCAATCTCATTCACCTTCCCCCCTCCTCCCTTCACCTCCCCTTTCCTCCTTCCTTCCTCTTCTTAGTTGGGCAGAATTATCTACCACTGCAGATATGAATGCTTATCTCCCCCAATTTCTTCAATCTAAGACATAAGAGCAAGCTTTGTTTATAATTGAATATTTCTTGCAGTCATTGCAACACCAAGCTGCTCTGTAAATTGCTGGAATGGTACGGCACTTATCCTTGGAATTTATTAGTTTATTGTATATATATATATATATATTATATATATATATATATATATATATATATATATATATATATTCCTTCTGTCACCCGAGCATAAGGACGGATGCTCGCCTCAGTTATTATGATTTGTGGTTACCACCTTTTTACAGTGAACCAGATTTTATGTTGGGTGACCGTCTGTTCAGCCATGTGTGTGTAAAGGTTGGGTGGGAAAGCTGTCCCAGGGGTGATCTATGGCGTCATGTGTTTGGGTATGGAACAGGCACACGCACGCACGCGCGCGCGCGCGAACACACACACACACACACACACACACACACACACACACACTCCATAGCGGTGCGCCCTTACAAGATCAGTCGGAGGGTGGGTGAGCGTCAACATAGTGGGTATAAAAGTTGAGAGCATCACACGTAAAAGCCCTCTCCTAAAAATGAGGACATGCCAGGTTGTTAATCTATGTTTGAAATGGAAGGAGGAGGAGGAGAAGGAAAAAGGAAAGACGAACAAGAACAAGAAAAACAAGAAGAAGAAGAAAAAGAAGAAAGAGGAGGAAGATGAAGAGAAGAAGAAGAAGAAGAAGAAGAGAGAGGAGAAGAAGAAAGAATGAGGGAAGGAAGAAGGAAAAGTAGAAAAGGAAGAGGAGGAGGGCGAAGAACAGGGAGAAGGAAGGGGAGGGAGGGGGGGGGGGGGACAAGAGAAGAAGAAGCAGGAAAAGAAGAGGATTGGAGATGAGGAGGAGGAGGGGAAAAGGAGACAAAAAGATGAGGAGGAGACAGGAGAAGGAGAGAAGAAG
>CM065718.1:88055393-88057893 GCA_033310375.1 Conus canariensis
GTCTAGTTATAGTGGGGGAGGCACGCACTCCTCTCGAAGGCCCAGACAGTGGTGGTGGTAGTGCGTGTGTTGCGTGTGCGTGCGTGAGTATCGCGAAAAGTGGTCTGTCTGTCTGCCGCCTTTATCATCTCGTATGGGAGTGGAAAACGGAACTTAATATTTGGAAGAAAAAAGTTGGACAGGAAAGGTGGTAGGTGTCAAACCGTGTATTATTTCCCCTTTATCCGAAAACTTGATTAAAAAAAAAAAAGTTTTGTGGGTAGGGGAAGCAAACATGTAATTCTATGTTACAAACGCAGTGTGTGTTGATAACATCGAAACAGGACGCGGCGGGAATTTGAAAAACAAAGTTCTTCTACTTCGGTTCCACCAGACATGCATGCACCCGCAAATCACAGAGAAGGGACAGCACCGCGTGAACCAACACCTTTCAGCCTGTGCTCTCATCCTCATCGTCAGTGCCGGCGAGGAATTCCGATGAAGAAGAGGATAAAGACAAAGACGATGGAAGAGGAAGGAGACAGATGCGCCTCCGCCTCCACAACTTACACTAACCGGCGTTGCAGAACGGGGTGTCTTGATGTGCCGAGGACAGCAGTAACTTTGGTGGTGGTGGTGGTGATGATGGTGATGATGATGTGTGGGGGCGGGCAGTGTTACAACGTGGATACAGTTACAGCGGTGATACATCACGGGGAGCCGGGCAGCATGTTCGGGTTCTCTGTGTCGCAGCACATTGACCAGTCTACCCACTGGTGAGTGAGTGAGTGAGTGAGTGAATGACCGATCTGATGAGGTTTGAACCAGGCTGCATGCGACCATCATGGATATGGGGGCCTAACTGGACAACACGAACCTGTTCAAAATTGCACAAGATGTGACGAACACTTTCAACAATCTTCTAGACAAAATTCCAAATTGTGAAGAAGTTTTCGTATAAATGATTTTGACTGTTAATGATGGATCATATGAATGTGGCTAATGATGGGAGTTTTTATAGGCCATGAGGCATAGGCTGATAGAATCCAGTCCATACTGCTGCTGCTGCTACTACTACTACTAGAGAATCCAGTCCATACTGCTGCTGCTACTACTACTACTACTGCTACTGCTGCTGCTGCTATTACTACTATTACTACTACTGCTGTTGTTGCTGCTGTACTGCTACTATTATTGCTGCTGCTACTGCTATTACTTCTGCTACTACGAGTACTGCTGCTGCTACTACTACTACTATTACTACTGTGAATTTTAGTAAGAAATACTGAGAGATATCCCGCTGAACAGGTGCAAGAAAACTGATGTCAGATATCTTTACTTGTCTCTGAGATGTGCGCTTGTAAATTCCAAGGTAACTATGATGACAGTGAACAGTCCGACACTTAATAAACAACATGTAGTTTAAATTTAAAGTGGGACTGGCGTTTTATCCATCATTTTCGCACGGGAAGTGTAGCTTTTTCCATACCATAATCACTCTAGTCCCCCTCGATCTGTTCCGTCCACTTAGGTAAGAATGGAGAGTTGGCGCAGAAATTGTTGCTCGTCTCTCTCTCTCTCTCTCTCTCTCTTCTGTCTGTCTGTCTGTCTGTCTGTCTGTCTGTCTGTCTGCTTGCTATTTGTCTCTCGTCTGTGTTTTGCTTTCTTTCTCTCCCACATTACCTCACACACACACACACACACACACACACACACACACACACACACACACACACACACACACATACGCATATACACACATGGGCGCGTGCGCGCGCACAGACAGACACACAGAGAGACACACAGACACACACACACACACACACACCACACACACACACACACACACACACACAATACTCACTCACACACTCATACACACACACATGCACACAAGCGCATTCCTACAACCGGAATGTATTACGCTGACTATCTTGTTCTGGCGTCGGGATCTGACACGGAGCAAGGTGTAGTTTTACTGCAGGAATCTGCGATACCCGCACACGTTGTTCTCGCCCTCTCCCCTAACATTCTGTATTAACTAATATGCAGCGACTTCTGCCTGCCTGCCTGTTTACCTGTCTGTCTGACTGGCTGTCTCTGTCCGCCTGTCTGTCTGTCTGTCTCCCTCTGTGTCTCTGTCTGTCTGCCTGCCTGCCTGTCTGCCCGCCTGCCTGTCTGTCTCTGTCTGTCTGTCTGTCTCTGTGTCTGTCTGTTTTGTCTGTCTGTCTGTCACTCTCTGTCCCTGTCTGTGTGTGTCTGTGTCTGTCTCTGTCTGCCTGTCTGTTTGCCTGTCTGTCTTTATGTCTCTGTTTCTGTCTGTCTTTCTGTCTGTCTGTCTCAGTTTGTTTGTGTGTCTGTCTGTCTCTCTCTCACTGTCTCTCTGTCTCTGTCTTTCTGTCTCTGTCTCTCTGTCTCTGTTCTGTTCTGTCTATCTGTCTGTCTCTCCATTATGCATACTATACAACGACGTATGTCTGTGATTGCATAACATGCGTCTACTTAGAACTAAAGGATCGAT
>CM065718.1:88065393-88120393 GCA_033310375.1 Conus canariensis
CTGTCTGTCTGTCTGTCTCTCTCTCTCTCTCTCTCTCTCTCTCTCTCTCTCTCTCTCTCTCTCTCTCTCGTTCGGCAATTTCTCACCGAATGAAAATCAATGGCGTCGCAATCTCCACAGAACAACGCAAATGAAAGACGTAAACGGATACATCACATTATATCGTTTGAGAGGCGAACGGCGATGCAGATGAAAGATTGTGATTTCCCTGTTTGTTTTTACGGTGGGGAAAATGGTAGCGCTGTCTCCATGGTGTGTAAGTGGTTATTATTCTTGACAGAAGAAATGGGAAAACATCGGCCAAGACGGAACATCGGCCAAGACGGTTGAACTCCCTTTTCACGGCAGATGCTGATCACAAAGGGAATCAAGATGTCTTTGAGCCCTAGCTGCCATGGTACGGTGGTCAGCATCGGGGGCTCGCAGGGCTGAGAGATCGAGGGTTCGAGTCGCGTTAGAAGCATTGCTGTTTGTGGAATTCTTTCCGGAGCTGGCCGTCCCGGAGCTGGTTATGCTAAGGCGTCAATGAGGAAGGCTGAAACCACACAGTGGAGTTTCACCTACCCGTTAAATGCTGCCCAAAGAATGTTGCTCAAATTTCCCGACCAACACTGCAGGTGTCTTCATCACTCAGGCCTGGTTGACGTTCCGATATATGATGAGCGGAAGCCTTGGGCACAGCTTAGAACAGGCACTACTGAACATCGTCGAAACGACTCGGCAACAGTGCCTCATGACGACTTGCTAATGATAGCTCCATGTCAAAATGCTGGGGCTGGGGCTGCGACCAGAGAAACCTTTGTGTGGGTGTGTTTGGGCGGAGCGATGGGATGAGCGGCGTGGACCAAATACTACGGATAGTACACAGGAGATGAAACACTTGGAAAGCAAATAGATATTGAAGGTGGCAAAATAGAACAAAACCGATCACTTTGATCCTCTCGGAGTAAATTTTGCCCTCGCTCAAGAAGTGACGTACTCTGTCATCAAATGTGCTTTCGAGAAAGAAACGACTTTGGCTGAAAACAAGCGCCTGCTCTCTCTTGTTGAATTGTTCTCATGCAGTCTGTGTTATGTTTTCCTATGGAAATGAATTTGACGACAGGTGTATGGCCAGTTGTTTCATGACCATTCCTATGGATATGAATTTGATGACAGGTGTATGTCCAGTTGTGTTTCATTACTGTTCCTATGGATTTGAATTTGATGACAGGTGTATGGCCAGTTGTGTTTCATGATCGTTCCTATGGATTGAATTTGATGACAGGTGTATGCCAGTTGTGTTTCATTACTGTTCCTATGGATTGAATTTGATGACAGGTGTATGGCCAGTTGTTTCATGACCTTTCCTATGGATATGAATTTGACGACAGGTGTATGTCCAGTTGTGTTTCATGACCGTTCCTATGGATATGAATTTGACGACAGTGTATGGCCAGTTGTGTTTCATGATCGTTCCTATGGATATGAATTTGACGACAGTGTATGGCCAGTTTGTTTCATGATCGTTCCTATGGATATGAATTTGACGACAGGTGTATGGCCAGTTGTGTTTCATGACCGTTCCTATGGATATGAATTTGACGACAGGTGTATGGCCAGTTGTTTCATGACCGTTCCTATGGATATGAATTTGATCGACAGGTGTATGTCCAGTTGTGTTTCATTACTGTTCCTATGGATTTGAATTTGATGACAGGTGTATGGCCAGTTGTGTTTCATTACGTTCCTATGGATATGAATTTGACGACAGGTGTATGGCCAGTTGTGTTTCATGACCGTTCCTATGGATATGAATTTGACGACAGGTGTATGTCCTGGTCATTGTGTCACCACGTACCATGGCATATTAATGGAACTCTGTTACTTTCAGGCGAGCGGATGGATGCAAGCTGACGAAAGTGGTCTTACACTAGTGACCCCACCACTTAAGGAAACACTTTTCCTGCTGACAAGAACGTCGACGTGACGTCACAGTGTAGCGTGCGGGCGACCACTTAAAAAAAAGCCCCGCTTGTACGTTTATTTTTTGAGTGTGACATGCTGAAAGTCCAAACGGTCATCAGTCCTTAACGGAACAAATACTGAGGCACACGAACCTGTCACCACAGTTTATTGGGGTTAGCTAATCCCAAACGAAGTGATAAGTGAGAAGTGTAAACCACAGCGTTGTCTTTGGTTCCGTGGTGTATTTTCACTCTCTCTGTACCAGTCATAACATGTTCTATGCGTTAAGGCGGTGCGTCCGATAAGGACATAATAGGCCTCTTTCTGTGACTTGTCGTGTTTGTTCGTCAATCACCCATACAGTTGATGTGCATAGCTAGCAGACCAGCAGGTTGATATTTGATCTTAATGGCCATATGATTAAAATTTCAAGCATAAAAACCAACAGGTCTGAGCAGTTTGCAACGTTGTTATTCTGCATGTAATGGAAGATTCAATGGTCAGTCAATGAGACATTTACATCTCCTACTCTGCTGAACTCTGACAATTTTCTCTCTCTCTCTCTCTCTCTCTCTCTCTCTCTCTCTCTCTCTCTCTCTCTCTCTCTCTCTCTCTCTCTCAATGAGACATTTACATAGCCTACTCTGTTAAACTCTGACAATTCTCTCTCTCTCTCTCTCTCTTCTCTCTCTCTCTCTCTCACACACACACACACACACAAACATACATACACATACATACACACATATGCACACACACATATACATTCACATACACACAGGCACACATACCCATACGCACGCGCGCGACAACACACACACACACACCACACACACACACACACACACACACACACACACACACACCATAGGGAAAATGCATAACATACTGTCTTCACACATATTCTATCAAAGATGTAGAGAGGACAGAACACACACACACACACATACCAACAAAACACACACACACACACACACACACCATAGGGAAAATGCATAACATACTGTCTTCACACATATTCTATCAAAGATGTAGAGAGGACAGAATTGGTGTCTCGCCTCACTTTTCCGCTGTTCCCCTTTGTCAGAGTCTGGTTCACTCTTGCAGGTAACTAACCACTTCTTGGCGTGGGAATTGTTCAGCTGACTGGGTTGCCCTCTCATGTAAACACGCATACTAGTTTTTAGTTATCTGCTGTTCCACAAAGTTGGCTTACTGCCTGTATGTAGCCTTTCCCCTCGCGCAAACCACCCTATGCGTGCTTCAGACGTGACTGTTTGACACCATCAGCTGTGAGAGGCTATCAACTAGCCAACCCTTGAAGAGGAGGCAGTGGTAAAGCCATTCACATCAACAGGAAGTTGCGAATGCCTTCAAACTGCATAATGGAACTCCTTCTGGCACAAGCGAAGATACTGATCTTGTTTCCACTATATTGCTGATTTTACATGGAATGCTCTTCACAGCACGACTGTTTTAAGAATTTATGAATCGAAAACAACCAAACTGGAAGACCATTTAGGAAAGCACAGACTTCCACTAAGTTTATTTCTCCATTTGTTTCTGTGCACTGACTGAGTAAATATCCTTCCTCCCCTTCTCTTATGAATGGTACATCCCTCATTCAGTCCGGATTGTATCAGGATATGCACTAAGTCTTACAAATTCAAAGATATCTGGATCTGCGCCAAAATGTAACAGGTTTGTCCATGAGTCATATTCCATCTTTCCTCGCAGTTTCATTAACGTTGGTTCATCAGTTTTCGCAAAATGTTGCTGACAGATAGACAAACATACCAGCAGATGTCGGTGAAAACATAACCTGAGTGAAGCTTGTGATTTGACTAAAAATAAAGTATAAAATGGCCCTTTCCTCTTAAGCCTGAAGTTAATTTAACCCAGATTCAGAACTATATGAAGTTATAAGGAAAGACTAAATTTACTCCATAGTTAGTATTGCTGCAAATCCTCAACTTGTCGTCATAGAAAGGTATCTTGTCAGAAGTAGGTCACAAGTTCACAGGCTGGCCTGTAGTTCATATCCTCATTTCTGCTCTAGTTCACAACGTGTTAGCCAAAAATAGGCGGTTAAAACGTACTGAAACTGTTCCCACATTCTCTGTAAATCTTCTAAAGTTTTCAGATTATGGAGCGATCAGCTTCTCCCGGACATGCTAAAATCACTTTCTGAACCACTTCATCTTAACAACAGCTGGACGGTGACATGATCGTATGGGCTCTAGAGCGAAGGGAGGGGTGGCAGCGGGAAGGGAATGGGAGGGAGGGGGGGGGGGGTATGATGGTTACGCCGGTGGAGCTCATCAATCCGGTGTCTGTTCGTTCCTCCCCGTCGTGTTCTCGCCGGTTGACGTATCGCCGCAATTCCAGTCTGGTCGCGGGGCGAGGAGTGTGAAAATCCGCGCTGTGTATCATCAGAAAGACAGGGGGGGAAGGAGAGGCGGGAAGGGCCGCTTACTGTGATCGTAACGGGTGAGAATTATTACAGCCACGGATTATTAAGCTGGCAGCAAATCGCTCAGGGATGGGGAGGAAGGAAAGGGATGCTGATGGAGACAGGGACGGGAGGAGAAAGGGAGAGGGGAAGGAGCAGGGGAGGTGAGGGGTTGACAAAAGGATGTTAAGGTGGGGGTGTTGGTGGTAGCAGTGTGGAAGGTGTCTGGTGAACGAATGGTGGGTAAAACTGGGCCAGTTGTTTTCATGACTCTATATCCGACTAATGGGAGGTAAATGTCATCATATAACTTGGTGAGTCAATGAATAATAGGACTCAGGTGATATAACGTGTATCGAATGAGAGAGAGAGAGAGAGAGAGAGAGAGAGAGAGAGAGAGAGAGAGAGAGAGAGAGAGAGAGAGAGCTCTGAATATAAGAAGCTTTCTCCAGTATTTGTTTCGTGGACTGTGTGAACAGCCAATTCTCTTCATTATCTGCGAACTCATTCCAAATCTCCATCAAAAGATCTGCACAAAACACACACAAAGGACCAAGAGAATGGTTTAAAAATGACATTAGAATTGATTACAGAGAGAGAATAATCAAAATCTGCTGACACTGAGATTCCACCACAATCGATCCTATGAGGATTAAAAATAGCAGCAGCAGTAGCAGCAGCAGCAGCAGCAGCAGCAGCAGCAGCAACAACAACAACAAAAACAACAATAATAATAATAATAATAATATAATAGTAATAATAATGATAATAATAACGATGATGATGATAATGATAATGATAATAATAGTAATTCTTATAATATTTTAAAGAGAAAATAAATCATGCAAGATCAGGGGTTGGATCAGTTACAGAAAGAATGCTGACAGCAGCAAAATAGATTCACGTGTCTTGTGTAACAGCATTATGACTCCAATAGTATTATAAAACATCAAACAGACAATGCATTACGTTGTTGTCGGTCGGAGAACTTCGTGTTCATTGTCTGCATCAGTACGACGAATTGTGTTCCCTTCAACGTAGTGCTTTACAGTCAGATCGTTACTCATCTGTTAAAAAACGTGACCAAGCTGTAGGAACAATTTTTTTTTTCATGTGTGTGTGTGTGTGTGTGTGTGTGTGTGTGTGTGTGTGTGTGCATAATATTTGATATGGTTTTGGTCATCTTGAAAAAGGGAAATATGTAAGCGAGCGCTTACATTGTGTTCTCCCAGTTTAACTACCCTTTACTCTGTGCTCTTGTTTTATTACAACTCAACTTTTTGTTTATGTTGCTCCAATTTTAATTGGCAGTTCTATGACTTTTTTTTTTTTTATCATTGATTCTACTTTCTCAGCTACATGTCCCCTAAGCTTTGAATAATGACCCCACTCTGAATGCCCTAAACTGTTACTGCATGCTTCAGCTCTAAAAAAAAAAAAAACAAACAAAAAAAACATCCAGCTTTTCATGCAATCTTGACCTCTAAATTCCCCTAGCTTTGGCATTCATGGGCTTTAAATTCCATCTGTTCTTCCTGCGTTTTTCTGCTGTAAATTCCCCTTGGTCTTCTGGCATTCACCAGATTTAAATTCTCCTAAATTCGTTGGGTCTCAATTCACTCAGCTCCTTCTGCATTTTTCATTTAGATTCCACTCGCTGTTCTTGCATTTGTTGGCACTAAATTGTTCCAGTTCTTCTGCAGTTCTCAGGTCTGAGTTCACTAGCCCTTCATTCACATTGCTGCTGTTGCAAACGTCGGTCTAAATTCATTCAGGTCTTCATGTATTTCTCAGCTGTAGATTCCTCTCGCTGTTATAGCATTCGTTGGCTCTGAATGGCCCCAGAGCTTCCTGCATTTCTCAGCTGTAGATTCCTCTCGCTGTTATAGCATTCGTTGGCTCTGAATGGCCCCAGAGCTTCCTGCATTTTTCAGCTGTAGATTCCTCTCGCTGTTATAGCATTCGTTGGCTCTGAATGGCCCCAGAGCTTCCTGCATTTTTCAGCTGTAGATTCCTCTCGCTGTTATAGCATTCGTTGGCTCTGAATGGCCCCAGAGCTTCCTGCATTTTTCAGCTGTAGATTCCTCTCGCTGTTATAGCATTCGTTGGCTCTGAATGGCCCCAGAGCTTCCTGCATTTTTCAGCTGTAGATTCCTCTCGCTGTTATAGCATTCGTTGGCTCTGAATGGCCCCAGAGCTTCCTGCATTTTTCAGCTGTAGATTCCTCTCGCTGTTATAGCATTCGTTGGCTCTGAATGGCCCCAGAGCTTCCTGCATTTTTCAGCTGTAGATTCCTCTCGCTGTTATAGCATTCGTTGGCTCTGAATGGCCCCAGAGCTTCCGCATTTCTCAGCTGTAGATTCCTCTCGCTGTTATAGCATTCGTTGGCTCTGAATGGCCCAGAGCTTCCTGCATTTTTCAACTGTAGGTTCCCCTCGCTGTTATAGCATTCGTTGGCTCTGAATGGCCCCAGAGCTTCCCGCATTTCTCAGCTGTAGATTCCTCTCGCTGTTATAGCATTCGTTGGCTCTGAATGGCCCCAGAGCTTCCTGCATTTCTCAGCTGTAGATTCCTCTCGCTGTTATAGCATTCGTTGGCTCTGAATGGCCCCAGAGCTTCCTGCATTTCTCAGCTGTAGGTTCCTCTCGCTGTTATAGCATTCGTTGGCTCTGAATGGCCCCAGAGCTTCCTGCATTTTTCAGCTGTAGATTCCTCTCGCTGTTATAGCATTTGTTGGCTCTGAATGGCCCCAGAGCTTCCTGCATTTCTCAGCTGTAGGTTCCCCTCGCTGTTATAGCATTCGTTGGCTCTGAATGGCCCCAGAGCTTCCTGCATTTTTTCAACTGTAGGTTCCCCTCGCTGTTATAGCATTCGTTGGCTCTGAATGGCCCCAGAGCTTCCTGCATTTTTCAGCTGTAGGTTCCCCTCGCTGTTTTAGCATTCGTTGGCTCTGAATGGCCCCAGAGCTTCCTGCATTTCTCAGCTGTAGGTTCCCCTCGCTGTTTTAGCATTCGTTGGCTCTGAATGGCCCCAGAGCTTCCTGCATTTCTCAGCTGTAGGTTCCCCTCGCTGTTATAGCATTCGTTGGCTCTGAATGGCCCCAGAGCTTCCTGCATTTCGCAGCTGTAATTCCTCAAGATCGTCCTGCAGTTCTCAGGTTTAAATTTCCTAGTTCTTCCTGCAATTCTTAGCCGTAACTTCTGCAGTTTTTCCTGCATATCTCATCTCTGAAGTTTGCCAGAGTTTCCTGCACTGGGCAGGTCTACATTCCTCCAGCTTCTTGATTCTCAAGCTCTAGTTTCCCCCAGGTTTGCCTGCATTTTTCAGCTAAAAAATGGCAGAACATTAATTTCATTCTCTTAGGTTTTTGTTCACTCAATGCAGTGTTCTCTCTCCTTTAAAGTTCCAACAGATGCAAGTCCCTTCTGCTTTAGTAAAATCCCTAGGCTCTGTGTTCCTGAAATTCAACATTCTTTTAGTCCAACGTGTAATAGCTAGGTTCAGCTTTGGGTTAAAACAAAGTACAAGGGGCATTTGAATTGACACAAAGCGTGCATCTGAGAGAACTTAAAGGCTTAAATCAAGATGAGGGAACATGGAGGTGGAGAGAACATGGAACCCTTAATAATAAAGAAAAAAAGAATATATGGAATTCTGGGAAAGCACTGAGAGAATGGTGTTCGTTGGTCTGCTGCAGGCAAGTTGTCTCCATCATCATTCCCACTCACTGCATCAGCTACACAATGAACACGGTGGAGTCTGGATAAATAGTATTGTTCATCATCAACTAGCACGCTGTATGCTGCTGTCAGTCATACATGTTGTTTACTGTGTATTGATTAATCATTATTTCATGTCCTGTCCAGCATAGCCGTGTGGGAACGATCAGCGTTTTGCAGCCCCTTTGAGTGGAAAAAAGCTGGTCAAGCTTTCAGAACTATTTCCTGCTTTCTTTCCTTTATTTCTCCGTTTTTTTTCCTTTTCTTATGTCATTGTTACTGCAGGTCTGTGTATCATCAATTGAATGTTTTATAATCACGGTAACACTTCCACGGTTCCCACATTCCTTGCTGGTGGTTGGTTATAATATTTGGAATTTAACTAGAGAGTGCCCAAGGCCTTAAAGGCTCTTGGATCGCGTTGCCAATGCTCGTAGCTGCTTCTTTCTGGGGTAAGAAACGTTAGAATCGTATTGCCCGGTTGTGAAAAGATCAGTCGTGGATGAGTTCAGCAGAAGCAGTTATTGTAGTGTAAAGGATGGAATCAAATAATTTTGACCAGGTGTGAAAATGGACTGTATCATATAAGCACATAAGCACCGCATATGCGGCTTGTTGCTCTTGAGAGGCGGTGATTTGTTCTTATTAATACTTCTCAGGTTGTGTAATATCTTTTGTATGTCCCTGGTTCTCGTGGCTAGAAGTGTGTAGAAATCCTGACCTCAGGTTAGACGAGAGAATAATGAGCTGAAGGAAAGCATGCAAGTTAACAGAGCTAAAATTCTAGGGATCACATCATCATCATCATCATCATCATCATCATCATCATCATCTCATCATCTATCTTCTTCTTCTTCTTCTTCTTCTTCTTCTTTCATCATCATCATCATCATCATCATCATCATCATCATCATCATCATCATCGTCTTTTTCCCACTATCATCAGTTATAACTGGACAGAGATCACCGCGTCCCTGAGTCCTTGATCCTGGGCAACAACAGGTCAGATGTGTTATTACTTCAGTGCTTCATGGCTTTCCATCTGCAACTTCTCTGATCAGAAAAACCCCCCAGAAAACTTAGTGGAAAGGATACGGAGTTTAGACAACGTGAATCTCGAGACATGAACTGAGGACCACACAGTTGAAGGAATATGGTAAACTGGCCTGCAAGAAGAATGATGACAGCAGTATCATTACCTGTCCATGTCCTGCGTCAGCAGCACAAGGGCTACAGTGAGGGCTGGGCAAATATTTTCGTTGATCATCAGCCAGGCACGCAATATGGCTGTTGTCATTTAGACGACTTGTTGTTTACTGTGTGTATTGATTAATCATTACCATGGTTTGTGTTGTCTCTATCATGGCAGTCTGGGCACGGTTAGCGTTTGTTATGCTGTGATTCCTTGGAGTGGACCGAAGTCTGGTCACGCTTTCATGGAAATGTCCCTGAATTTTCTTTAAAATTTAAAATTCGAGGACATTATTCGTTTTTTTTCCAATGAAATTTCCTGCTTTTTTGTTTTCTTTAAAACTTTAAGGGTTTGTGGGTTTCTTGGGTACAATTCTTTCTAACATTGAAATTTTCTGCTTTGTTAATTTTCGTTCAAATTTGTGGGGTTTCTTTGTTTCTTGGCTTTTTTTTTTGTAAAGAAATTTCCTACTTTCTTTCCTTAAATGGTTTGGCTTTCCTCGTTACTTTTCTTTCTTTTATATTAAAAATTCCAGGTTTGATTTTTTTTCATTTAAATTGGAGGGCTTTCTTTATAAAGTAATATATTTTGCGGGTTTGCTAATCAATAAGTTGTTTTGACCAGCTCAGGCGGTAGAATTCATGTGTGAACGTTCGCAAGCGTTCTCACGAGGCTGTGTGTGTGTGTGTGTGTGTGTGTGTGTGTGTGTGTGTGTGTGAGTGAGTGAGTGAGTGTGTGTGTGTGTGTGTGTGTGAGAGAGAGAGAGAGAGAGAGAGAGAGAGAGAGAGAGAGAGAGAGAGAGAGAGAGAGAGGGAGAGAGAGAGGGAGAGAAATATCTTGCTTTTCTTTCTGATGTAAAAGTGCACACAAAATCTTGTGAGTAGTCTGTAAACCACGAAGAGAAAGAAAGTATACAACGTGTTAACAATTTTTGGTTACAATGTCTCTTCATGAAATAGTACTTACTTGATGCATTGTCAAACAAAGCTAACATGGATACGATTTCAGAGTCACAACTGCATATCAAGTACATTTTTATCACAGCAAAATTCCTTCTTTAATGTCCCATTGGGACATATTCGCAGTTACTGCTTGCCGTCGTTCGTGTAAAAAGGTTTAGGACGAAAAGACATTGCTAGATATTAAAGATCTTCTTCCCAATCCACTGTATTGTAGTTTATATTTTTATTGACCCTGACTAACAATTGTTAAATCATAACGGGGTATATTGGGGTCCAGTTAGGTGCAAAGAATGTTTTCAGAATTGGGCGAATCACGTGCCCCAGCATGTTAATCGATGTATTTTTTTAACAGAGATGAAGAACCAGAAACGATGTTTTGAGAACCTAATCTGTGCATTCCGTCTTCACTCCGTTTAAGACCCGCCCAGGTTTCGATACTACAAGCAAGGTGAATGTGATCTTTGAGAGTCAGGGATCAGAAATGTCAGGAATCTTTTCTACTTTTAAGTACAGTCATTAGTTCTTTTTCCATGCACCATTTCTAGTAACATTCCCTGATTCGTGCGTAAGATGATCAGTATTGTCATTCTCACCCGCCTCGGAAACGTTTCACTTCGAAAAGTCGTCAAATTAAAGATAGAAAAGACTGTGTGCCTCATCCATTAACATAACCAGGGCGTTCCTCCCCCTCTCTGCCACGCTATCCTTCTCACCTGTCTACGCCTGCACGGTCTCAACCACCCTCTTAAAGCTGGAGTTTAATTAAAAAAAAAAAAAGCATCAAACTGCCAAACACACAAGCACTAATCAGTCAGGTGCACGGCTTACTCCCGGAAAGCACGTGACCGGAAGGAACTGAAATGGCGGCCTAACGGACGATCTGGCCAGGGAAAACGGAACACAAAAGCAGTTAACGGCGATTTTACCACGCTTCAATCATCATAAGGAATGCAGCAATGGGACACCCTTCTCTGCAAGCTAAGCATCCCCCTTTACATCCTCCATACCCCTCTCTGAAGTCCTGCACCCTCCCCAACTTCTCGGCTTTTCCCTGAAAGCCTATGCACCCTGCAGGGCCACGTCAGTGCTGGCTTGCCTCGACCTCCCCCCCCCCCTCCCCTCCTTCCCCCCCATTCCCTCTTCCCTTCTCTCTCTTCTATCTCTCTAAAATTTGAAAAAAAAGTATTTCTATTTCCATGTCTATGTACTAATTGACTTTCTTCTGTTTTGTTATTCGAGAATATTTTCCTTCTCCCAGGGCCGGATGTAAGAAAAACCACTGGGCTTATTCGTTTTTTCCCCTTTAAAATATGTCATTTGTTCGTTCGTTCTGTATTCTCTCTGTCACTGTTTGTCTGTCTGTCTGTCTGACTGTCTGTCTCTGCCTTTGTCTTTCTGTCTCTGTTTTTGTCTTGTCTCTGTCTCTCTGTCTCTCTCTCTATCTTTCTCAGTGTTACGAATGTATTGCCTGGGGTCACCTTTGTTTTGTTTGATAGATCCCAGACGTCTTGTGTGACAGCGATGTGGCACCATAGATGCTCTGCTCTGCTCTGCTCTGCTCTCTCTCTCTTCTCTCTCTCTGTCTCTCTCTCTCTCTCTCCGCCCCCCCTCTCTCTCCCTCTCTCTCTCCCTCTCTCTGAGTATGTTTGTCTGTACTAAGGGTGATAATGGGAAGTAGTTAGCTGTAACCGGGATGAAGGAGTGAAAGAACTGGTTTTCAAGGAAAGGACGGGGGAAGAGGCAAGGGTGGTTGGAGTGGGGTTCGGTAGATTTAGGGGAAAGGCTTAAGAAGGGAGTCATGGTTGGAATATATGTGTATGTAGATTTTGTTAGTCACGCTCTCTCTCTCTCTCTCTCTCTCTCTCTCTCTCTCTCTCTCTCTCTCTCTCTCTCTCTCAGACCACACTCTTTTCTCTCTTCTTGCATGCGTGCGCGTTGTTTGTTTGTGTGCGCGTGCGTGCGTGCGCGCATACTGCGTGCGCGCGCGCGGGGTGTGTGTGCATGCGCTATCATGCATTGTGTGTGTTGGAAAGTGGGTTGAGAGAGAGAGAGAGAGAGAGAAGAGAGAGAGAGAGAGAGAGAGAGAGAGAGAGAGAGAGAGAGAGAGAACAAGGTAACCAGGGAAACCGAGCGGGGTGAAACTAGGAGAGATATAGGCTGGTGATGGAGGAGGATGGAAGAAATGCCGGGGGTAAGTTTGGCGACTGGTTTGATCCAACCCCGCGTTTGGTCTCAGGCAGGTAGTAGCGCGCAATTCTGTGCCCGATCGTGGGGCAGCCTCTGAGCACTCGCTATGGGGAAGTCCCGTCACGGCATTCTGGAAAGAGAGGGATGGTGAGAGGGAAGGTGGGAATGTTGTAGAGGGGGTACCTGCAGGGGAAGGGCGTGGGCAAGAGACAGAAAGGAGGCACCGAGGCCCCGGAGTTCGAATTCCTCTGTTTTGACTGGGATGAAATAGCAGTTGTCACACTGCAGTTAGTGGACCACATTCTGACCCCTCTCTGTAAAGCTAGGGTTAACACACACTCTGGAGCGCGGTTGTAACTTGATATGTACCCCTTCTTGAACACACCATCCCAGTCCGCATATGCAGGAAAGTGCTGTCACCTATTCCTCTGTGAGGATGGGTGGAGGTAGAGCATCAAGGGAGAGAGGACATGGGCTATGTACACGACATGGTGGTCCTAAAGGAAGGTGAGATCTCTAACAAGCCCTTGGTTCCTTCCTCAATGACCGTGTAAACTATGGGTACACTTTTTTCTAACCAGCACATCGAAAAATACATCGAATGTGCATCATTGACAGCATACATAAACATTCTGTCAAAGTTATAACACATGTCTCGTATAATCTTGCATCAAATACGTTGTGACATGTGGAGAAAGAAAACTATACAGTTACATTTCATTGTCCATGTCATCCATGTTAGGTACAAAGAGCACAGGGCACCATCTAAAACAAAAAAAAAAGACCGTAAGCTTTTTTTTTTTTTTTTTTTTTTTTTTTTAGCGTTGATCGTCCATTAGTTTATTATACTGGAACCACTTTCTATGGTAGCTTGCATAATTCATCTCTATCAAATACTGGAACAATTTTCGTTCTCTTGGTACAGGTCTACATTGGTTTTTAGCACCCACCCGGTGATCAGGGGCTTCTGTGTACACATACGTGTTTGTTGTTGTCAGGAGTTTTGAAATACTGACTGATAAAATGATAAACAGATGCGTTCCAGTGCTATTAACAATGAAGAACAACATTGATATGGTTTATTATTGAAAGAAGAGTTAGTTACAATGTAAAGTACATCATTTAACTTGATAGAAAACCCACGTATATTTCATTTGAATTGTTTGTCTCATTAGACAGAAGCAAAGTTCTTGCTGTTGTTTGTCAGAACATCTGTATTGAGCGTAAAATAAAAACAGGACGAGAAGAGACCAAGTTAGTACCTCAAACGAGAACACTTCATACGCGTTAGCACACCATCCTTTTTATCCTCATTATTATTCATCCCTTGTTCATCTTCATTCATCGGCACTGTCAACCACATTCGTCATCATCATCAGCATTGTTAGAAGCAGTAACACCACCACCCGCAGCAGCAGCTGACAAAAGAAACGCCAACAGTTGGCAATACGAAAATCACTGGCTAATGCATAGGAATGGGATTGGCTCCAACAGCATTGATGTCTCACATTATGGTAATGCAATGTAGAGCCCATAGATTTCACCCCCACTATCTTCCCTCCGTGAAAACGGGTGCTCCGCGGTTTGATCGTTTCGATTTACGAAGATAACGTTTCTGTTTGTCGTTTCTGTTTGTCGTTTCTGTTTGTCTGTACACCTGCTTTTGTCTACCAGTATCTGCCTCAACTGCATTCGGATTTTCCATCTTTGGGTTTCTGGATTGTCAAGAGATCTTTACTTTAGTTCTCACCCCTAGCTCCTCAATATTGGCTGCTTTCTTTGAAGATCATAATTTGTTTCTTGTGGATGGCTTTCAGGCTCCAGAATCCTCCACACAGGACCTGTTGACTATGTCAGTCATCAGAGGAGAAAGATGCCGCCAGGCGAATGGATACGGCCTGGAACTTCTGTAAACTGAAGTCTGTAGTTCGAGCCGAGACCGCACCAAAAGGATCCGCTCTCCCACCTCCCACAGACCCAATTCCAAATCATGAAAAAAAACCCAACCCCAAACACACGCGTGAAAGAGCACGCCTGATTTGGAACAAAAGGCGGAAAAGTAAAAAACAAATCGTTACAGATCTATACATGCTATCAGCAAATTGTGTAGACATTGTACGAATTATACACCCCCTCCCGCCCCTCATCAGCCAACCCAAACTTTTTACCCACTGTAGATCTCGCCTCCCCTTGCTCATCATCGACGGAATTATCTGCCCCTGAACCCTTTCAGTGAAACGAATGTATTTTTGAACTGCCAACGACTGCCGTAAATTGACGTCAACATTCAGAGGGGTGACAGTCTAAAGGGTATAACTATAAAACTAAATCTTAATCAATGTCCCAGACATAAATTGTGTGGGTTGGATTCTGGACAGCGGGAAGATTTGGGCTTGCCACCTCCCGGCCCGGTCAGTTCCGTGGCGTGTTGTCACGCAGTCATTGTGCTGGCTTCAGAGATAGTGATGTGTGTCTTCCACTCCTGTTCTTGGCCGGGATGATGATAGTTCGTTAGCATCCTTGTATTGAAGCTCATGTTAAAGATCGTCTGTCATTTTCAGTATGTTTTAAAAGCTATATTCATGTGTCTTAAGTCGCTCGACGCTCACGTGCAGGCAGACCCCCTTCCCTCCTACATCCACCCGCACCCCTTGTCCCCCCCTGGCCTGCCTAAAATCATCTGATGTAAAACATACAACAACAAACAAACGTTAAATCAAAAGAAAGAATGAAGGTCATAAACACACACGCAAAACAGAAACATACAGACACAGAGGCAATCATGCTTACGTACGCATGCGCTCGTAATGCCACAACCAGTTGTTGCAAAATCCCCCCCCCCCCCCCCCCCTTTTTTTTTTTTTTTTTGGTCGGGAATAGTTATATGCTTTTGTCATAACAGTGAAGACAAAACTATGACTGAGTCGTGCAAAGAATGTCAGCACTTAGAAAAAAGCATACCCTACGAATAAATTGCATAACGCAAGAACCAACTAATATTCTGTTGTTTTTTTTTAATCCAGAGTAACGACAATATATTCGGTAATACTTCAGTTTTGGTTACACTCTTTACAAGGACAGGCAAGTTCCTTTTTTATTTTCAAGACCATTTATATTAGAAATTAAACAGATAACAGAATTCGTTTGAAAACAATCGATAATTCCTTGGATAACTTATTTCTGGGTCAAGCCAGAAATAACCCCTCCCCCAACTCCCTATTCTCCCAGTATTAATTTTGATCCACGGAGTTACGTCCATTCAAAATGATTGAACTGCAGAACCAGTTTTCTTTACCTATACCTATATTGCCTCCCAACGGAGATTCCCTTCCTTTGAATATTCAGTTCTGAAGGGCGTCTAGAGGTCATTACAGAGGTACCACTGCACTGTGATCTGGGATAATCATAATAATGATAAACATGTCCAGCGTCTCATGAAGAATTATCTACCTAGCCTGCCGGAGGAATGAACTGAGGTCATCCTTCGTGGAGCACGAGCGGCACGCAGCTTCAAACAGAGGTCACGCTTCTGACCTGGAACTTATTCCAGAGACTTCCGAGGAGCTTTTGGGAAGGGAAGCACGCGCGCGCGCGCGCGCGCGTGTGTGTGTGTGTGTGTGTGTGTGTTTATTACTAACTCTTAGTCATGCACAGTCCTCGTAAATCTTGTCCTTGCCGAGCGTTTCGCTTCGTTTCAATCATTGGTTGCTACACGGTATTGTCCTCAGGCATACTTGCCTGGTGCAGTACTCATCCAATGATTATGAGAGGGAGAAATGGAAAGAAAAACACGGAAAGATGAAAGCAATAAAACAACTACAAACAAAACAGAAAACGAATCTACCAATCCAAAAATTGATGGCAGACATGGAATGGGATGACACATTAAATTTGATTTGAAATGAAGTGTAGGGAGTACAGAAAAGAAAGAAACGGTAGTGGATGGGGAGATGAGAGGGAGAAGTAAGAGAGTCGAGAAAATAATATATAAGGCTTTGCCATATAGACTCAGAGATCCAAAGAACAACTTGCTGGAACTCGATTTAACTGCTTCTACAATGACATTGACATTGTTACCGGGCACCTGCAGACCACAAGATTTCCTCCTGTTAACCTCGCACCCAACGCACCCTCCCTTTCCATTCGTCGTTCACGTGCATTTGGTGATTGACATAGCCTGTGAAGGTCCAGTGCCCGGGGAGCTGTTGCGACAAATGGACATAGTGATCGAGAATACAGTCGTTTTGTAACCAGAGGATGTTAGTACTTCTGGTACAGGAGGAAGGACGGGGGAAGAGGATATGGGTGGGATACGTCTGAACATGAAGCCCAGAAAGGACCTTTTGGTTTTTAAGACAATACTTATGTCGTTTGTACCGAAGGTGAGGTGATTGTAAGACAACATTTATGTTGCATTGAAGATAAAGTGATCTATGTTGTTTGTATTGAAGATAAAGTGATCTATGTTGTTTGTATTGAAGATAAAGTGATCCATGTTGTTTGTATTGAAGATAAAGTGATCTTAAGACAGCATTTACATTGTTTGTATTGAAGATAAAGTGATCTTAAGACAGCATTTACATTGTTTGCGTTGAAGATAAAGTGATCTTAAGACAGCATGTACGTTGTTTGCGTTGAAGATAAAGTGATCTTAAGACAGCATGTGCGTTGTTTGCGTTGAAGATAAAGTGATCTTAAGACAGCATGTGCGTTGTTTGCGTTGAAGATAAAGTGATCTTAAGACAGCATGTGCGTTGTTTGCGTTGAAGATAAAGTGATCTTAAGACAGCATGTGCGTTGTTTGCGTTGAAGATAAAGTGATCTTAAGACAGCATGTGCGTTGTTTGCGTTGAAGATAAAGTGATCTTAAGACAGCATGTGCGTTGTTTGCGTTGAAGATAAAGTGATCTTAAGACAGCATGTGCATTGTTTGCGTTGAAGATAAAGTGATCTTAAGACAGCATGTGCGTTGTTTGCGTTGAAGATAAAGTGATCTTAAGACAGCATGTGCGTTGTTTGCATTGAAGATAAAGTGATCTTAAGACAGCATGTACGTTGTTTGCATTGACGATAAAGTGATCTTAAGACAGCATGTACGTTGTTTGCGTTGAAGATAAAGTGATCTTAAGACAGCATGTACGTTGTGCTGTTTGTCTTGAAGATAAAGTGATCTTAAGACAGCATGTACGTTTTTGCGTTGAAGATAAAGTGGTCTTAAGAAGCATGTACGTTGTTTGCGTTGAAGATAAAGTGATCTTAAGACAGCATGTACGTTGTTTGCGTTGAAGATAAAGTGATCTTAAGACAGCATGTACATTGTTTGCGTTGAAGATAAAGTGATCTTAAGACAGCATGTACGTTGTTTGCGTTGAAGATAAAGTGATCTTAAGACAGCATGTGCGTTGTTTGCGTTGAAGATAAAGTGATCTTAAGACAGCATGTGTACTAATATGTTAGTGTATTGTGAAGATGAAGTGATCTTAAGACAGCATGTACATTGTTTGTATTGAAGATGAAGTGATCTTAAGACAGCATTTACATTGTTTGCGTTGAAGACGAAGTGGAAAGGAGCGGAATCAGAGACTGCATTGTTTAAACTTCGTCTTCTTTTTTTTCTTTTCATCTTAGTCTCTGTCGGACAACCTGATGCACCAAATTCTGTAAATTTCATTGCCATCGGTTGCTGGTAAGATTGTTATTTGCGCATTTAGTACAGGAGCCAAATGCAAGTCTTCTTGGACCAGGTTATTGCGTACCACAAAATAGTTCTTCACACTTGCTGAGAGAGAGAGAGGAGAGAGAGAGAGAGAGAGAGAGAGAGAGGAGGGAGGGAGGGAGGGGAGGGAGGGAGGAGAGAGATAGAGAAAGACAAAGGGAGTCAGAGACACTTTTGACACTGATATTTTATTGTCATTACCAAAGAGGTCTTTTGACAAGGGGGGAGGGGGGGGGGGGGTAACAGAACAATAACATTTCCCTCTTCCTTTCCTGCAAACAAATAGTACACATTCATTCCTAATGTGTATCAAATGAAAGGTTAACGAAAACAAATAAATTGGTAACATTTCCTTATGTCCTCACGCATTGGAGTAATGCAGTAAGGTTTAAAGAAATCGTAACACTGACTCGACCATCCACTCAATCAAATGATGACATTGTATCTTACTGATCTCTTTCACATGCGATGAATGATATTATTCATTCATATATATCTTATAATGCATTATCTTAAATTTCACTATACTTCATCTGTCTAATTTTTAATGCTTCCGATATGAATTTCGCAACTGATTTAATTACAAGGTTATCATCTGTTGATAACACGACAGCGACATCTTGTCTTTTCGCTATATCTAACTGGAAAAATGAACAATTTGTCCGCACTTCATTATAAGCAGTACAGTGGAACAGAAAGTGTTCTTCGTCGTGAATAATGTGTCTACATGCAGGACAAGGAGATTCTGTGGATGTTTCACATTCAAACCCTCTTTCGTTCGCATTAAAACCTGAAGTTCTCAACCTGAATCTTGCGTAATTTATTCTGTGCCATTCATCCGTTATGACATTGAGAAACTGTTCAGAATGAAACACATTTTTAAATGAGAAAATCCAGCGATATTTTCCTTTACTTTCCATATCTGAGTGCCAATTCTGTTTAAAAGCCTGTCTTTGAATTCCGCAATGAACTGTTGCTCATTTCCTACTTCCTGGGTCATCCACACTTTTCCAACCCTGTTCTGAAAGGACTTTCTTTACTTTATGAGCCCAGTTTTCTTTACCTTTTTCCATTTCTAAAAACATCATATCATAGGCTTGCCTACTCAAACGGGACTGGGGTAGCTTCAAGATCTTCAACCGGTACTTAATACATTTCACAAATGTACTTATATACAAAGGGTATCTGCCAGTCTCTCCATATAAAACACTGTTGGATGAATGAATAGGTACTTGAAGGATACGCTTCATAGCATACGCATGCACTTTTTCCATCTGCGAATTTTCATGTAAGCCCCAAATTTCAGCTGCATATGTAAGAAGCGGTTTTATCTGTGCAGCAAGCATTTTCCAAAATATACTACAGTCTGTATAATTCTGTTTCTTAGGGATTTCCGAATTTCAATAGTACATTTTTTCCCTTTTCTGAGAGATTCGTCTCATGCGTAGCGGAAAGTTACAACAATTTACAACAATTATTTCTCCATATTGCTTCAACTGGTAAGTGCCATGAATAAATGGAATCACTAATGTGTAAATCAAAGTTTGACAACAAGCCATTGTGAACCAGAACGTAACCGATCACACTACATCCGTTTGGAGACACAAACGTATACTCACCCTCACTATCACCATCACAAAAACCAATTAAAATACTCAAGTCGAATATTACACAGAAATCCAACAATGTTTTACCAGAATTGTAGATAACTGAATCTTTAGAGCAACGTGTATAATTGTTGTCATCCACATTGACATTCTCCAGAGACAGAGATTGAGAGAAAGAGGGGAGGAGAGAGAGAGAGAGAGAGAGAGAGAGAGACAGAGACAGAGAGACAGAGAGAGACAGAGACAAAGAGAGAGTTAACCTTTCCCAAGAGAGAGAGAGAGAGAGAGAGAGAGAGAGAGAGAGAGAGAGAGAAGGATGGGGTGGGGGTACTTCTGTCAAGAGTCTAGTCAAATCCCATGGATCATCACTGTAGGCTAAATATGGCTGCCAAGTGTTATTATCCTCAAACAGCAATTGGCGTCTTGAGAACGGGTCGATTTGACAGAAAGGGATTGTGGTTTTAAAGAAGAATGAATAAAAATGAGACGTTTCAATAAAAGATTAGAAGAAAAAAAAAACAGTGCTAAAACTTAAAAAGACAAGGTAATGAAGAAGACAACGATAGTTAAAGAAAATGACACATTACAATGAAATATGGCGAAGACAGAAAAAAAAATATGATGGAGGGAGTAAACCCGCTCCTTTCCCACTAAACGAATCTTACCGCCTGACGCCGCCCTGAACAATGTGAGCAGTTGTCCTTGGATTTTGCACGCAGTTAACATCCCTAATAGCACAGTCCAATACCCTTGCCCTTTGCGAACAAAGAGAGCGGCGTTTGTAACGTGCAATAGCCCCGAACCTAGGTCTTCTTGGATCAGCTAACCAGCCAGAACCAATGTTTTCTCTTGAGAGAGAGAGAGAGAGAGAGAGAGAGAGAGCTTGCTATTGCCAGGATGGAAAATGCAGAATATGAAGGTTGTACTTACGAAAATGGAGAGAGAGAGAGAGAGAGAGAGAGAGAGAGAGAGAGAGAGAGAGAGAGAGAGAGAGAGAGAGAGAATAAACAACTCGGTGTCTCAGTAACCTTCTTTCCAATTATGACCCAAGCTCGTTTGGACACAAACCAAACAAATGTCTTTGACCTATATCAGAAAGAAAAAAAAATGTAATCATGTACTATTTTCCCGTTCCCAATAAATAGTAATGTCCTGTACATGGTGTGGATTATCTACAGGATTTTGATATAAGGAAGGAAATGAAGGGAGCAGTGATGGTGGGGGAAGTCAGAGGAAGGGACGGCTCAGGAATGTTGGAAGGGGAAGTCTGGGGGGAGGGGTGGGGGGCAGGAATGGAGAGATAATGGGGAAAAGGGCTTGCAGGACAGGAATATTTCCCTCCCTGACCCATCCTTAAAAAAGTGAGCAGTTTGTCATGTGAGTTGCATGTATTTCATTATAATCAACCTGAGGATGGTTCAGTGCACGTGCTGTTCAGAAGATAGCTGCCTACAAAGACGTGAAAGGGCCACAGCTCAGCTTCAGTTCGAACAGTTAATGGTGCAGCACTAATGTTTTGCCTGCACACACACAGAGACACACAGACACAGACACATACTCACATACAGGCACACAGACACACAGACACAAACACACACTTGCAGAGAGAGAGTGAGAGAGAGAGAGAGAGAGAGAGAGAGAGGAGAGAAAGGAAGGAGAGAGAGAGAGAGAGAGAGAGAGAGAGAGAGAGAGAGAGAGAGAGAGAGAGAGAGAGAGAACATGACTGAGTTATCGAGCGAGTCAGTGAATGGGTTATAAAAAGAATCCACTGTTTTCATATTTTAAACATGCCTGTCAAATGGTTTCAACCAGAAGCAGTTTGGCCTTGAAGCAATTGATTTAATTTGACACTTGGGAGATCTGTTTGAGAAGAAGAAGAAGGAGAAGGAGAAGAAGAAGAAGAAGAAGAGAAGAAAGTAAGAAAAAGAAGAGAGAGAAATAGGAAGAAATGGGGAAGAAAACCCCGCTGTCAACAGAAAGCACACAAAACGAAAAATGTACAGACCACAGAAAGCCAAGTTATGTCCATGCTTTTTTAAACAAGAAAGGAAAGGAATGTCACCATTAACAAGAAAAAACGATAGTGGAAACAATCTAAATAGATTGAATGGGATAGAGATGGAAGGAGGTAGGAAAGCAGTAAACGAGTGGGGATAAAGACCCATTCTCGTCCTGGCGCTCACACCTCAAACGGATGCGGGGAGGGGTGGGGATGTCATTCACTGATGTGATTAGGAGCGACCAACCACCCAGAAAACTATTCCTTACCTTTCTCTCCCTGCTTGCCCGGCCCTATTCTACCCAAAGAAAACGAGCCAGTAGTTGTTCAGCTGCTTTGCGTTTAGTTCATGATCAACAGAAAAACGGGCCATACCATCTGTTCTCCAGACACCAGAATGGCTGTAATGACTAAAACGTGAGTCCCTTTCAAACAGCTAATGGGACTGAGGTCTTCTTGGGAAGGCGAGCTGGTTTCCCTGTAGTCTGCATGCATTTTACTATTAGCTTCAAAAGGATAGTTCAATGCACGTACAATTCGGAACAAGATAGCGGCTATGATGACGTGAAAGGACCAAAGCTCAGTTATTGTTGGAGCAATTAATGGTGCATCACTAATGATTCGCTAATACAGAGAGAGAGAGAGAGAGAGAGAGAGAGAGAGAGAGAGAGATGGTATATGGAGAGAGAGAGAGAGAGAGAGAGAGAGAGAGAGAGAGAGGACAGACAGACAGACAGACAGACAGACAGACAGACAGAGAGAGATGGTATTTTGTTACCTAATTTCGTTGTATAATTTTAAAGACTGAAGGATTCATAACTACCTGCACTTGTTTTCTACTGCTGTGCAATTCTTCAGTGTAGAAAACACACACACACACACACACACACCACACACACACACACACACACACACACACACACACACACACACATGCAGAGAGAGAGAGAGAGAGAGAGAGGGAGAGAGAGAGAGAGAAGGGGGCAATGACTTAACACACATACACACACATGCATGATTGCTTGGATACTCTCTCTCTCTCTCTCACTCTGCATATCACTCCTTATTTCTGCTCCAATTCACAAACCTTTGTCACGGAAAAGAACAAATGGTTAGAATGTATGAAAATGGTTTCTCCCAATCCACAATTGCAGTTAATCTATCAGAATTTTGGATTACGGAAAATTAAGTATCTGCCTGGCACAATCACTTCCCAAACCACTTCATTTTTGACAATATCTGGTTGTTTATGTGGTTGCAAGGGTGGTAGAAGAAGGAAAGGGTGGAAAGGGGATGGGGGTATGATGGCTAAGCCCGGGGACCTCATCAATCTGGTCTCTACTTGTTTCTCCCCATCGTGTTCTCGCCGGTTGACGTATTGCAGCAGTTCTAGTCTGGTCGCGAGACCAAGAGCGAGAAAATCTGCGCTGTGTATCATCAGAAAGACAGGGGGCAAAGGAGAGGCGGGAAGGGCCGCTTACTGTGATCGTTACGGGTGAGAAGTATATTAAGCTGGCAGCAAATCGCTCAGGGGTACAGAGGAAGGGAAGCCAAAGGGGCTGGAAGGGGAGTAAGGGAAAAAGGGTTACGACAGCAGGGATGAAGGTGTTAACAAAAGAGTGTGCAGTGGAAGAGGTAGTAAAGGCTATCTATCTATTCAATGAACAAGTAGGGAGAGAGAGGGCGTTAGGGAATGGGGAGATGGGGGAGGGTAAGCTTTCTCAAGTTGTTTCGTGACTCCATACAGATTTGGGTCTGAGACCAGCTGGTGTTTGAAGAGCTCTGGGCTTAAAGGATGTAAATGTCATTTTCTGCCTTGGCTAGTCGAAGCATAATGGTACTGTCTGGTTTATATAATGTGAATAGAGTTTCCACAGTGACTGGAAAGAGAGAGAGAGAGAGAGAGAGAGAGAGAGAGAGAGAGAGAGAGAGAGAGAGAGAGAGAGAGAAATGGAGAGAGAGACAGAGAAAAACAGAGAGAGAGACAAAGACACAGACAGAGAGAGACACAGAGAGAGGGAGAGAGAGAGGCAGAGACAGACAGAGAGACAGAGACCTACCCATTCCTATTTCCCAGCTCTTACCCCATTCCTCAGCAGTAACCCCCCCTGCTATTCCTCCATTCCTTAGCAGTAAATTCCCCCAGCTCTTACTCCATTCCTCAGCAGTAATTCCCCCCAGCTCTTCCTCCTTCAACCAGCTTTAAATTCTCCAGCTCTTCCTGCATTTATCAGCAGTATCCCCCCCCCCCCAGCTCTTCCTCCATGTCCCAGCTTTAAATTCTCCAGTTCTTCCTGCTTTTATCAGCAGTAAATCCCCCAGCTCTTCCTTCATTCCTCAGCAGTAAATTCATCCGTGTATGCCTGTAATTCTACAATCCTTTATCTCTGTCTCTGCATGTCACATCTGAATTAGACTTCAGGGTAGAACACAGATATGCAGGTACTCTAGTTTACTAGAATTAAGGGAATTTAGGGTCCTTAGATCAAGATAAGAGAATATGGAAGGGGGGGGGGACAGAACTAGTAATTATTAAAAGAATATAGAGGATTTAAGGAAAGAACCGAGTGAATGCTGTTCGCTGGCCTGCTGCAGGGACGTTGACAGCAGCATCATGATATCCACTTTCTGCATCAGCAGGACAGTGAACACGGTGGAGTCTGGGTAAATATTATCGTTCATCATCAACCAGGCAGGAGTATGCTGCTGTCAGTTATTCGACTTGTTGTTTACTGTGTGTATTGATAAATTATTAGGATATTTATGTTGTCTACAGCTCAAGGTTTGGGCACTATTTACGTTCCCCCCCCCCCCCCCCACATTTATATGGAAAAAATCTACTATAACTTAAGGGTTAGTTTCCTGCATTTTTCAAAACATTTTTTCAATACATTTTATGTCTTTCTTTCTTTCCTCAAATGTTCTTTCTCATTCATTTGTCCTTGTATCTGCATTGCCGCATCTTTACATTCCATCAGATTTATGATTCATATTCCAGTTAACAATACTTGTAGATGCTTGTTTCTGTGCTACGATACATTTGAGTTATAATATCTGACTGTTCCATTTAACAGAAGGAACGATTGCAGTGTAAAGACACAAAAAGGTAATTTCGACCAAGAGTGGAAACAGAAATTCTATATTAAGGTTTTAAAATTTGCTTATGTCATACTTACTTGTGTGTGTGTGTGTGTGTGTGTGTGTGTGTGTGTGTGTGTGTGTGTGTGTGTGTGTGTGTGTGCGTGCGTGCGTGCGTGCGTGCGTGTGCGTGCGTGCGTGCATGTGTGTGCGTGCGTGTGTAGCTTTATAACAATGTGTTCTAGAGAGATTGTCTTGACTAATCCATATCAGATCTTTGACATATCCCTTATTTCACCGCTAGAAGTACACGTTAGGGGAGCGAGGAGCTTAGAAAACATCATTATCATTGTCATGGTCCCACAACCGTCAATAGTATATGTGTTTTGACAGAGAGTTGGACAGATAGAGATCGCCACTGTCCGAAGTAATCAGTCCTTAGTGGCAGGGTAGAGGCATTATATCCAGAGTAGTCTTTCACAGGTGGACCATCAGAGATAACTACATCCCACTGTCCTCCATCCCACAGCCCAGTCCTTCACAGTAGGACTACTGGGGATCAGCACAGCCGTCTGTCCTCAGTCCTGAGCCACAAGGTAGAGGCATTATAACTTGACCAGTCTTTCATATAATTGGAAAGTCAAGGATCACTTTAGCTGTCTGTTCTCAGCCCTGAGCGACATAATAGAGGTGTAGTACCCTCTCCAGCCTTTTACATTGTTTCATCCAAAAGTTCTCTGAATGGGAACATAGAATGTAAGTGGAGTTTAGATATCGTTGAATATTCAAAATGAATTGAGGACCACACAGTTTAGGGTGCACTGTTCTCTGGCCTGTGAGAAGAACGATGACAGCAGTGTCATTATTTGTCCGTGTCCTGCATTAGCAGCTCATTGATCACGGTGAAGTCTTGGTAAACATTATTGTTGATCATCAGCTACGCACGCAATACGCTGCTGTCAGTCTGATGACGTGTTGTTTACTGTCTGTATTGATTAATCTTCAGCATGGTTTATGATGTCTCCATCATGACTATTGGAGCACGTGAAGATTTCTCTTACACTGTGATTCTTTTGAGCGGATAGAAACCTGGTCAAGAAATTCGCCACTTTTTCTTTAAAATTTGAGGACCTTCTTCGTTTTGTTTTGTTTTGTTTTGTTTTGTTTTGTTTTGTTTCATTTCTTTTCTTTCAGTGAAATTTCTTGTTTTGACTCTTTAGAATTTGAGGGTTTCCTTGGTTTCTTGGTTTCATTTAATTCCTTCTTTAACAGAAATGGTCTACTTTCTCTGTTTTCTTTCAAATTTGAGGATTTCTCTACTTCTTGTTTTTGAATTTTGTTGCAGAGAACAATACAGCTTTGTTTGGTTTCTTTAAGATTTGGGGCTTCCTCGTTTCTTTCATTCTTTTCTTCCTTACCTTTTAAGAAAATTCCTGCTTTCTTTCTCTTCATTGACATTTATCTCTTTATTTTTTCTATTTTTATGATGATATGCCACTCAGATTTGGTAATGAATGTGTTATTCTGATCAGCTCAGAGGAGTATTAGTTTGAGTGAATAATCGTGAGTGAGGCAAACCATGGCTACAGTGAACTGTTATCGTCAAACAGCAATTGGCTTCTTGAAAATTGGTCGATTTGCCTGAAAGGGATTGTGGTTTGAAAGAAAACAATAAAAATGAGATGTTTCTAAAATCAAAATATAAACCAGGTAATAGACAGCAACAATAAAGAAGAAAATATTACATTATAAAGCAATATGTAGAAATAATCACAATGGAGGGAGGTAGGAAAAAGGGAGAAAAAAATGAAAGGAGGAAGAGGAACTGGTAAGTGAGTGAGGATAGGGGGTGGTAAATTGAACACATTCACTATCATTAGCTGAAGGGCACACACACCAACACAAAAAGGGAGCAAACTCGTTCAATCATTGATGCGATTGTAAGGAGATGGGGGAAGAGAGAAGGACAGGACAAGAGGTTGAGGGAAGGGGGGGGGGGGCTTGGTGGGCTAGCAAAACCCCCTCCTTCCCCACTAAACAAATCTTATCTCTGATGCCGCCCTAAACAATGTGAACGCTTGTCCTTGGATTTTGCACGCAGTGAACATCCCCAAGAGCACGGTCCATTTGTGAACAAAGACAGCAGCGTTTGTTACGTGCAAGAGCCCCGAAACCTACGTCTTCTTGGATCAGCTAATCAGCCAGAACTGATGTTTTCCCAAGAGAGAGAGAGAGAGAGAGAGAGAGAGAGAGAGAGAGAGCTAGGAGGAGGGAAGGAAAGAGAGAGACAGGAGGAGAGAGAGAGAGAGAGAGAGAGAGAGAGAGAGAGAGAGAGAGAGAGAGAGCAAAGGCATGCCATTGCCAAGATAAAAAGTGGAGAATATGAAGGTTGTGTAAATGAAAATGGAGAGAGAGAACGAACGAACGAAACTGTATTTTTCTAGGTAAAAAAAAAAGGAGAGAGAGAGAGAGAGAGAGAGAGAGAGAGAGAGAGAGAGAGAGAGAGAGCAAGTAAACCATTGCCAATGTGGAAAATGGAGAATACGAAGGTTGTAAGGATGTGTGTGTGTGTGTGCGTGTGCGTGTGTGTGTGCGTGTGCGTGTGTGTGTGTGTGTGTGTGTGTGTGTGTGTGTGTGAGAGAGAGAGAGAGAGAGAGAGAGAGAGAGAGAGAGAGAGAGAGAGCAAACCATTGCAAATGTAGAAAATGGAGAATATGAAGGTTGTACGGATGTAAAAGAGAGAGAGAGAGAGAGAGAGAGAGAGAGAGAGAGAGAGTTTTGCAGAAACCATTGGTTCATTATTGCATAATGTGGCTGCCAGATGGTAATATACTTCAGCATACCAGAGCAGGCTGAGGCGGAGTTGTAATGAAGTGGCTCAAGGAGGTCATGCTTGAGAAGAGGCAGTGGAAATAAGAAGAAGAAGCGGAATTGTAAAAAAAAAAAGAGATAGAAAGTAGGAAACAGAATCACACAGCTGCACACAAAGCTGTAAATGATTTTTTTCATTTTTTTTTTTTTTAAATTTCACTGTTCCACCTAGACACCACCGGTTCCGGTTGCAGTTTCGTTATAGCCGAGCCTGCCATACCGCTTCCTTTCAGGGTCGTGATAATGTAGAAAAAGTTCACAGAGAGAGAGAGAGAGAGAGAGAGAGAGAGAGAGAGAGAGAGAGAACGAACGAACGAACGAACGAATCTTTTCTTTTACTGAGGGATAAAGAACAAGCACAATACAGGCTTTTTTTTACATCTTGCCCTCGATAAGTAGAAAAAATAATGATAATAATTGTGTGACTTCAAAACTAAATGAACTATCTGAATAGTGAAAAGAATACTAGACTGAAATACAAAGAGCAGTCCAAACATAATACAATCGACCTTTCACAACACACCACACACACACACACACACACACACACCACACAAAGAAAACAACTTTGCAAATACATTAAAAAAAAAAAAAAAAAAAAAAAGAGAGAGAGAGAGAGAGAGAGAGATTAAGTAACCCAGTCTTTGATTAAGCCTGTTATGTTTATAGTCTAATTCATTTTCAACACAAACCACATAAATGTATTTGAGAGCCAGAGGTCAGAAAGAAAAAATCTGATAATGCACTGCTTCTGCACCCCCCCAGCCCCCCTGCCCCCCTCTTCTCTGCTCCCCATCAATAGGAATGCCATGTACATGGTGTGGCTTATCTGGAGAATTTTGACACCAGAAAAGAAACAAATAGGGCAGGGATGGTGGGAGAGATCAGGGGAAAGGAGGTTTGACCCTGTTGTCAACACAAACCCAAACAAAACGAAAATATTCAGACCACGGAAAGCGAAGTTGTGTTCATGTTTGTTCAGAAAAGAAAAGAAAGAATGTAACTGTTAACAAAGAAAAATAGTTGGTGGAAAAGATGGAATGGAATGGAGATGGAAGGAGGTAGGAAGCAAGTGAATGAGTGGGGATCATCCTGGTGCTCATGCCCTGAATGGGACGCAGGATGGTCATTTACTGATGTAATTAGGAGTGACCAACTGCCCAGAAAACTATTCCATCCCTCCCTCTCTTCTCCTGCTTACCCCTGCTCTATCCATACAAAACGAGCTAGTGGGTGTTCAGCTGCTTTGAGTACAGTTAATGATCAACGGAAAAGAATGGACCAGAGCATCTATTCTCCAGACACCAGAATGGCCGTAATAATCAAAACCCAGGCCCTTTCAAAAGCAAGCTGATTTCCCTGTGGTTTGTGCTCAGTTCAGTATTATCATCAAGAGCATGGTTCAATGCACTTGCACTGCAAAACAAGATAGTGGCTATGATGATGCGCAAGAGCCAAAACTCAGCTGTTGTTGGAAAAATGAATGGTGCAGCACTAATGATTTGCCTATGCAAAGAGAGAGGACGAGAGGGATATTATATCTCACTCACTCACACACACAGACACACACTCACACTCACACACACACACACACACACACACACACACACACACACACACGCACACACACATACACACACACACGCACATGCACACACAAAGTGAGAGAGAGAGAAAAGCACACACAAATTGAGAGAGAGAGAGGGCAAAGTCTTCACACACACACACACACACACACACACACACACACACACACACACACACACATACACACACACATCTACACACACAAACACACATGGACACACCCACATTCATGTATGCTCAGATGCACTCTCTCTCTCTCTCTCTCTCGCCCCTTGTTCCTGCCCCAATTCACAAACTTTTGTTGTGGGAAAGAACAGATGGATAAATGTACGAAAACTGTTTCCCTCCAACTACATTACCGATAAATCTATCAGAATTTTCGTATTATGGAGAATTCAGCATCTGCCAGACACAATCACTTTCCCAACCACTTCATCTTAACGAAACCTGGTAGGTTATATGGTTGCAGGGGCAGTAGAGAAAGACAGGGATGGGAGGAGGACGGAGGGGGGGGGGGGGTATGATGGATAGGCCCAGGGATATCATCAAACTGGTCTCTGCTCATTTCTCGCCGTCGTGTTCTCGCCGGTTGACGTATTGCGGCAATTCCAGTCTGGTCGCGGGGCGAGGAGTGTGAAAATCCGCGCTGTGTATCATCAGAAAGAAAAGGGGCAAAGGAGAGGCGGGAAGGGCCGCTTACCGTGATCGTAACGGGTGAGAAGTGTTATAGCCACGGATTGTTAAGCTGGCAGCAAATCGCTCGGGGGGGGGGGGGGGGGGGGGGGGGGGGGGGGGGGTAGGGAGGAAGGGACGCCAAAGGGGTGGAAGGGGGAGTGAGGGAAAAGGTGTTAGAGGAGATTGGGTGAAGGTGTTAACAAAGGATTGTGAAGGTGGAAATGACAGTAAAGGCTATCGATGGGATGAATGTAGAGGGAGAGATATGGGGTAGGGAATGGGGAGAAGGGGGAGGATAAGCTTTCACAAGTTGTTTACTTGACTCCTTGCAGATTTCAGTCTAAGAGAGAGAGAGAGAGAGAGAGAGAGAGAGAGAGAGAGGAAAAGAGAGAGAGAGAAAGAATGTTCTTTCTCTTTCATTTGCCCTTGCGTCTGTGTTACCACATCTCCACGTTCCATCAGATTTATGGTTCATATTCCAGTTAACACTGCCAGTGTTCCAACATATCTTACAGACGATCATAAGTTTGGGGATAAGACTGGAGGGTGTACAAGGCTTTTAAAGGGCTCTGACTGGATTGAAAGCCCTCATGGCCTGAAACTTTATTCTTGGGCAGTATTGCAAGAGTCTATAGGTGCTTATTTTTGTGGTTAGAAACATTTGCGTTATATTATTTACCTAGACCTTGAGTTATGTTATGCCTACACCAGTCTTTAACAGCTGGATCATTAGAAGTCAACACAGCAGTCTGACCTTATCCTGAGCAACATGACAGAGGCATTATGCCCATACCAGTGTTTTAAAGTTAGACCATCAGAGATCATAGTGTCTGTCCTCATCTGTAGCAACAAGGTACAGGCATTATACACAGACCAGTCTTCCATAGATGGATCATCAGATATCACTACATCCCACTGCCCTCAGTCCAGTAGACCAGTCCGTCGTAATTGGACTGTCAGGGATCAGCACAGCCGTCTGTCCTCAGTCCTGAGCCACAGGGTAGAGGCAATTTAACCAGACCATCTCTTCTTCTCTCTTTTGGACAGTCAGGGATCACCATAGATTCTGTTCTCAGTCCAACAGGATAGATGTATTGTACCCTCCCCAGTCCTTGTTCCATCCAAAAGTTCTCTGAATATGAATGCTGAAAACGAGTGAAAAGAGTATGGACTGTATACAATGTGGAACCGCAGAAATGAGCGAAGGACCACACAGTTGAAGGCACACCGTTCCCTGGCCTGCAAGAAGGAGGATGACAGCAGTGTCATTAACTGGCCATGTCCTGCATTAGCAGCACAATGACCACGCTGAAGTCCGGGCAAATATTATCGTTGATCATCAACCAGGCAGGCAGCATGGCTGCTGTCAGTCAGTCGACTTGCTGTTTACTGTGTGTATTGATTAATCATTAGCATGGTTTATGTTGTCTCCATCATAGCAATTTCGGCACGATAAGCGTTCTGTTACGATGTGGTTCCTTTGAACCGATACAAATCTGGTCATGCTATCATGGAAATTTCTTGCCTCTTGTTTAAAATTTTAGGACCTTCTTCATTTTGTTTTGTTTTGTTTTTCCAATGAATTTTCCTGCTTTGTTTGTTTTCTGATAATTTGAAGACTACCTCAGTGTCTTGTTTTCACTTCCTTCTTTCATTCATGGACATTTTCGTTTGTTTTCTTTCCAAATATGAGAGCTTTCTTTGTTTCTGGGTTTCTTTTGTTGAGAAGAAATATACTGTCTTGTTAAGTTTCTTTGAAATTTAGGGCTTTCCTCATTGTTTCACTTATTTTCTTTCTAACTTTCATTGAAAGTTTCTTGCTTTCTTTCTTTACGTTAGATTTCTTTCTTTTCTGTGTCTTGTTTAAATGATATACAATGCGGACCTGGTAATTAATGTGTTGTTATGACATGGTTAGGGGAATATGAGTGAGTGATTACACGAGGACGTGTGTATACATGCTTGCGTTTGAGGGTGTGTGTGTGTGTGTGTGTGTGTGTGTGTGTGTGTGTGTGTGTGTGTGTGTGTGTGTGTGTGCGAGCGAGAGAGAGAGAGAGAGAGAGAGAGAGAGAGAGAGAGAGAGAGAGAGAGAGAGAGAGTTCTTGCATTTGTTTTAATGTACTTTTTTCTTTATAACACGAACGCACTCTTTCCTGTGTGTAGCCTTAAGACAGGACATGAGGAGACAGAATGTGAAGGCATTTAGTTACAGTTAGAGGAAAAGGTAGGGCATGAAGGGGTTGGGGGGAGACGAGGGAGAGGGACATTGTTACGGATGGTATGGGTGTGTCTGCGGGTGTCTGTCTGACTCACACAGAAATTATGGATGCATGCACGACTTTTCTAATTCACATACATACACCCACTCACCCGAACATTGACAGCCAGGCAACAGAACACTTTTTTTTGTTTATGCTGCCCGAGCCATCAGACAAACATATGTAATAAACGCAAAATCATTAATAGGTCGGCACGCCAACCACAAGGCGTACACACAAAATATATCAATATATAGCTAACTATTAGTGCTACTGGTTCCAACGTCGACGAAGACGACGACGAAAACGGCGAGACGATGGAAGCGACGAGACGACGAAAGCGACGAGACGAGGAGGACGAAGACGACGAAGATGACGCAGATGACGAAGACGACGACTAGAGCGTCAAGTCAAGTCCGACACAGGATTTAAATCACTTCAGAGCTGTGGCTCAAAAATCTCTAACACACTCGCGGCGTCTCTGCCGGCGACGAGGTGACAGTCTCGCACAGGAGCTGTGGCTCACACACAAACACAACGACGGCCTGGCCAACAGGTCGCTGGTTCAACTCGGGAGCGGCGTTCTGGCTTGGCAGCAGCGGCGTCTCCAGCCCAACTGGCTCAGCGGGTAGTCGGTCCCGGGCGCAGTGGCAGGTAGGGTGGTTATCGGCACTCAGGCCGACCTCTCCACGCCGACAAAAGGCGGAGAACAAGGGGGTAGTGCGTGGCTACGGCCCCGACCCTCGCGAAATGGCAGCCAGTCCCCCTCAGTCCAGGGAACGCTTCTACCTGGGGGAAACTCATTAACTACCTTGATTATCATGGCTACTATTCATTACAATCACGACTACATTTATATTCATTAGCCACATCATATTCCACTACAACATGGGACAAACATCAGCATATTCTTTCTTCAACATTACAACATTCCCTTTTCCGGAATCATAACACTACAACATTCCCTTTCCGGAATCATAACACTACAACATTCCCTTTTCCGGAATCACAACACTACACAGGAAAGGATTTCCATATAAACCTTTCAGAATTTAGTTTTCCAAATTGGGGAAAGGATTTGCACCTAGACCCTCTTCAATAAACCATGAATACAATTCATTACGCACAATTAATGATTACTTTTCATCAAACTATAAACGTCACGACACAATGTTCATTTCATTTCATATAATCACCAGATTTTTAAAAGGTTTCTTTTCAAAAAGATTCATCTACTTCAATATATGCAAGGGAAAGATTTCCACAACACTCTTGTTTACCAACACACAATTATTCAGTGTTTATATCAAGAATGAGTTAAAAACTCATCCACATCAAAATGAAAATCATTATCTATGAAGTCTCTGTCGCTCACTCTGGGAGCTTATTATCCATAGCATCAAAACTCTCCCTCTTCTCGCAAAGTCTAGCTAAACCACATTGAAATAACATTTTTTCCAACATTAAGTCATAACTAGGTAAGTCACAGAATAAACAAAATCTTTTTTTTTTCTGAAGACCACTTCCTTTAACACTCACTTCATCTATGTTTTCCGACAGCATTTCGTTTTGCTACCCTATCAAGTCATAGGATAACAGAACACAACAAATATTTTCCTTTTCTACACAAAACCTTCACAAGTGCGCTGAGGAAGTTTCAGTCGCTCCTAAACGAGAACACGGTTTCGGTTTGCTAATAAATAAACATTGTGGTGATAAATACCTGACTGCCACCAAAAATAGCTGGAGTCCCTCTTCGGCCTTCTGGGTACTTGCGTTGTCGGAATCACTGCAGAGACTGCCTAACCGGTTCAACTTACCCGGCTTTTAACAGTGCGCAGGTGAGCAGCAGTCAGCTGAACTTTCTAACCGGCTTCCGGACAACTACCTTCCGGTAAGCACGGTTGCATGAAAATTTGTGACTGGACGGGAAACGATCCGTCACAGACATGTCGAAGAAAAACACGTTGCTTATCTATTTAGCACTGCCATGTATTCGTGTTTCTCTCTCTCTCTCTCTCTCTCTCTCTCTCTCTCTCTCTCTCTCTCTCTCTCTCTCTCTCTCTTTGTGTGTCTGTCTGTCTCTCTCTCACTGTTTCACTGTCTGTCTGTCTGTCTTGCTTTATCAGTCTGTCTATCTCTCAGTCTCTGATTCTTTGTGTCTGTCTGTCCGTCTATCTGTCAGTCTGTCTGTCTTCTAGTTTGTCTGTCTGTCCGTCTGTCTGTCTGTTTCTCTGTCTTTGTTCGTTTCTCTGTCTCCTTGACTGTCTGTATTTCTGTCTGGCTGGCAGTCGTGTCTACCTATCTGTTTGTCAGCCTGTCTCTCTCAAACTTCCTACCCCCCCTCTCTCTCTCTTTCGCTTGGTCGCTCGCTCACTTGCTCTCGCTGTCTCTCTGTGTTATGTATCTGTTGCATGGGGTCACCTTTTTTTCGTTTGATAGATTGCAGAAGTCTGTGGGAGGAGGATGTTGTACCAGTGTGTGTGTGTGTGTGTGTGTGTGTGTGTGTGTGTGTGTGTGTGTGTGTGTGTGTGTGTGTGTGTGTACTAGAGACGATTATGGAAAGGAGTGAGATGTATTTGGATGAGGGAGGGAGAAGACATCCTGCCTCTCCCCTTGCATGTATGTATATGTTCGCGCGCGCGCGCGCGCGCGCGCGCGCGCGCGTGTGTGTGTGTGTGTGTGTGTGTGTTGTGTGTGTGCGTGGTGTGTTTGTGTGTGTGTGTGTGTGTGTGTGTGTGTGGTGTGTGTGTGTGTGTTGGAGAGAGAGGGGGGGAGAGAGGGGAGAATAGAGAGTGAGAGAGAGAGAGAGAGAGAGAGAGAGAGAGGAGAGAGAGAGAGAGAGAGAGAAATCCGAACTGGATAAGCAGAGAAGTTGAGCAGGGTGAACCGAAGAGAGGAACAGTGATAGAGGACGACGAAGTAAACAACAGGGTAAGTGGGGCGTCTGGTTTGATCCCAACCCCGCGTTTTGTCCCAGGCAGGTAATGGCGGGCAATTTGGTGCCCGATCGTGGGTCAGCCTCTGAGCACGCTATGGGGGAGGACCCATCATGGTATTCTGGGAAATGGGGGAAAGGAGGAAGATGGGGATGTAGTGGAGGGTGTATTTGCAGGGAAGGGGGAGAGGGAGGGGGAGGAGGAGGGGGTACGAGAAAGGCGTGGGCAAGAGACTGAAAGGAGGCAGTGAGGTTGCAGAGTTCGATTGCACTGTTTTGGTTGGGGTGGGATAATAGTCATCATCGTGCTGCAATGGGCCAAACTCTGGCCCTTCCCTTTGAAGCTGAGGTTAACACACGCTGGAGCGTGGTGATTATTTGACAGGTGCCCTCTTTTGAACTTTACTGCCCCAGTCCTCATAAGCTAGGAATTGGTACCACCTGTTTCTTTTTTTAAAGAGGGAAGAAGGTTAAAAAAGAAACAAGAGATAGACGAGATTCTCCCTCGCACTCAAAATGCTGAGACCAAGACATGCTGAATTCTCTAACAAGCCTTCTCACCCCCCAACGACCGTGTAAATTATGGGGACACTTTTTTTTTAAACAAGTGCGTAGAAAAAAAAAGTGCGCAGTAATAACAGCATGCATAAACATGAAACAATGTCTCTATCATTCAAATAAAACACCAAGGATGCAGAACACCAGGTAAACTGAAAAACATTATGATCTGTGTTTTTCTTTTTGTTGCATTTTTCCCTTGTTAGTTTAATAACTGAGAACCATTTTAGCTGGTAGCTTTTATAATTAATCTCAATCAAATAAGGGAATATTTTTTTTTATCTTTATTTGGCATTGGATTAATACTCGTTAGACGTTCAGGTGCTTGTACACATACATACGTATTTATCGTTAGCAGGATTACTGATGCACAGAGCAATATGATAAACTATTGTGTTTCGGTACAGTTAACGATAGAAAGATTGATATAGTTTAAATATTGAAAGAATGATGGGATAGGATATAACCTATATGATTAAACTTTGTAGAAAGATCAGTGGTGCATCTCATTCGAATTACGTATCTCGTAAGGTCGAAACGAAAAACTTCTTGCGTTTGATGACTCTGTATATCCGTGTCAGGCGTGGAGTACGAAACTGGACGAGAACACACGAACTCAGTACCACAAATCAGAACACCATACAGCCGTTAGCGCATCCTCCCCCTCCCCGTCATTAATCACTCGTTAGTCATCATTCCTTGTCACTATCACCAGCAATCGTCATATTCATCAACATTAGCTGCAGCAACAACAGTTGACAAGAGAAACGCCAGCGGTTGGCAACAACAAAATCAAGCGCTGATGTACTCACTGGAAATACCTGTTTCGGCACTCATTTCCCACCACATTATGGTAGTGCAATATAGAGCCCACAGATGACAACACGGTCCGAGAGTATAGGTCCTCTGTGGTTTGATTGTCTTGGCTGATGATGATGAATGTTTCTGTCTGTTACCTCTCTGTCTTTGTCTCTCTTTTCCAGTTTCTGCCTCAGTCGCAGTGCAGAATTTCCAGCTTTGCGTTTCTGGATCTTTACTTCGGTTCTCACTCCTCGCTGCTTAAATAGCGACTGTTTTACTTGAAGGTCGTAACGTGTCTCTTGTGGCTGGCTTTCGCCCTTCAGAACCTCCACAAAGGACCTGTTGATCATTCCATTCATCAGAGGAGAAACGTGCCACCGGGCGAAAGGAGACCGCACTGAACATTAATAAATTGAAATTCGTTGTTCAAGCTCTGGCCGCGTTAGAGGGACCACTACCTAATCTCCTCCAGACCTAATTGGAAAAAAAGAAAGGCACATTCTGTCAAAAAAAGAAAGAAAGGAAGAAAGAAAGAGAAAAAAAGAACACACGAAAAGGAGATCGTCACGTAAACACGTATTGGCCCAAGTTGTAGACACTGTACACATTACCACCCCCTCCTTCCCGCACCACCTCCCCCCCCCCTGGACTGCCTTCAATCGCTCAGATTTCTAGCTTACTGTAGACTTCTGTAAAGAAGTTGATCCCCTCTCCCTGCCCTTCCTGGGCGAAATGATCCGCCCCTGGAGCTCCTTTTGTAAATCGAGTCTACGTCTGAACTGCCCGCGACTGCTGTGAAAACGATGTCTCCAGTCAAACACAGAGACAGCTGTAACAGGCATAAAAAAGTCTGAATTATTATCCCAGACATAAATTGTGTGGGTTGGATTCTGGACAGCGGCAAGATTTGGGCTTGCTGCCATCCAGCCAGGTCAGTTCCGTGGCTTGGTGTCATGCAGTGATTGTGTTGGCTTCAGAGTTTGTGATGTATGCCTTCCTCTTCTCCCATTCTTGTCCCACTTGTTGGCCGTCCGTTGGCACCTTTGTGACGAAGCTCATGTTTAAGATCGGCGGTCATTTTTAATACATTCGACAATCTTCACCCATTTGTCTTACATCAGGCCACATACGCTGAAAACGAGTCTGCTTTCCGCCAGCCTCCACTCCCACCCCTTGGTCCCCCCCCCCACCCCCCCTCCCCCCCCGCACCCCTCCCCCCCTGCCTCGCCTTAAATCATTTAATGTGAAAAGACATCAAATCAAAAGAGAGAATGAAAAACATAAACATGCATACAAAAACCGACACACAGACAGAGGCACGCGCATGATCATATATACACGCTCATGAGCTTTTAATGCTTTTAAGTCGTTGCATATTTATTTCTCTCTCTCTCTCTCTCTCTCTCTCTCTCTCTCTCTCTCTCTCTTTGTTTTTGTTTTTATCGGGATGGGAATGGGGTAAGGGAAGCAATTCACACGATACATGCGTAATCAAATGAGAAAAGTATGAATGGTGATACTCAAAAAAAAAAAAAAAAAAAAAAAAAAGAAACAAACATGGCCTTTCTGAGACCAATATTCTTTGATGCTTTGCTATTTATACGGTATAAACTATGCATGTGGGCGTTGTACTAGTTCACAGTTATTTTGTCCGAATATTGTGAGATGATTGGAACAACAGAGAATACTATTAATGACACTGAAACAAATAGTTTGTTTCCTTAGCATGACGTGGAAACCTTTTATCGTAAAACGAACGATCAACCGAACATTAAAACACAATAAAGTCCCAACCAAAAATGTTAAGGCTCAAAAAGAGAATGAATAAGAATCTGTTTGGTTTCTTAAATCTGAAAATGCACAGAAGCTTGGAATTGGGCTTACTGAATGCTGAAAATTATGGATTAACATTATTTACAATACTTTTTGATGTTTAGGCTATTTATACCTTATTGATCATTAGACGTGCATTGTTTATGAATTATTCGTAACGTTTAAGCAGTCCAATTGGTATGGATGTTTAACGGAATAGTCAATACATTAGTTAGACGTGCAAATTATTAATAACATCTTAATTTACTTAATTGACATATGTTTTATAGAATGCGAGACTTTCACACACGCAACGTCGACACAAAACTAGACACACTAACAGACGAGTGTTCTTCCTTTTAAACAACAAATAAATTTACAGTATTCACATAAAATACGTCTCATTACGGTTTTACATATTTTTTTTCTACATGCACATTTCCAATACAAAATTTTGACCAGTTCCTCATGGACTCTCAAGTACTTTTTCTTTTTACAAACTGGCCTCAAACAGCGCCATCAAACATCTCTTTATCAAAGAAAATGCCCATATTCTCACAGACCTATAAGCAGTTTTATTCCCGGATTTTGCATCAACAAAGCAACACAAAAACAAACAAGCAAAAAACAAAACAAAACACACACACACAAGAAAAAAAAAATCACTTTCTCCACGACCTCGTGTCGAATCACAGAATATGCGTTGTACCTCTGCCCCTCCCAGTGAAGCAACTCATTGTTTGTCCCAAGTCTGAATTGGGTCCTGAAAAGAAAATGTTAACATGAAATACAATCTTCTTATTCAAATCAGTCTGCATAGTCTTTGTCCTTAAATTCGTGTGTTTTTTTTCCCTCTTTTCTTTTCACCGCTTCTTACCAGGAGGTTTGATTGTCATAGGCCAGTCGTGGTATTCTCTGTGTTTAACAATGACATTTCCTGTGTGTCAATAACACACACACACACACACACACACACACACACACACACACACACACACACACACACACACAGAGAAAACAAACAAACAAACCAAAAAAAACAACAAACAATGTTTGGATGCACGCGCCCCAGCAACATCCCCATGCACAATGCTGCTGACCAATCTGTCTTCCAAGACAGCTGACCGTCCTCCAGGTGATAAGCCAACCACCCTGTGTTCCTCGTTCACTTGATTCAATGTATGCAGGCTACACGGTTCCCGTGACTAGGATGTCCAAGGCGGTAAACAAGACTTTAAAAACTTCTTTTTTTCTATAGCTTGCGTATGTATTTCATATTATCCGTCGACATTCTCTTTCCGTGTACAAACCCATTTCGAACGACCAGGAACTTGGGCACAGTTCAGGAAATATGGAAAAATGAATTAAGGGTATAAGAATATTTTTTTTTCTGATTGATTTAAAAAAAAATTATTATCTATAATTTTCGTAAGAAGCATAAGGCATTCTTTTGTCATAAAAGGAAAAAAAATCGAATTATGTGAAGAATTCCAGCACTTAAAAAGCATTTCCTATTGCAAAAGGACCTACTAATGTTCTGATTTTCGAAAACTATAGTAATAAAACATTGGTTTCGGACACACTCATTTTTAGGACATGCAAGTTCGGTTTTGGGGGCTTTTTTATTTTTCACATTCTAAATATATCACACTGACGACAATTCGTTTGAAATACGTGGACGAATCTTTGAATAAGTCGGTCAAGCCAGAAAATATTCCACCCTTTAGCATTTCTTTTGATCCATTGAGTTACGTCCATCCAAAAATATTGAATCACAGAACAATTCGTCTTAAGCGGAAGTTATCTCCCACAACGATTACTTCCCTCTGAAGATTTGAATTTTGAAGGAGCTGGGAGGTCTGGATTGTAGAGGTGCCGTTGTGCTGCAGTTTGGGGGTGACCACAATGATGATAAACATGTCCAGTGTCCAAAGAAAACCTCTCTGCTTAGCCTGTCGGAGGAACGACAGAGGTCATCCTTCCGGAGCTGAAACGGCACGCAGCTTCCAGCCAGGCCGTCTTTACACAGGTTACGCTTCTCCACCGGAACTTATTACGGAGACTTCCGGCGAGTATTTGGGAAACGGGATCTCTTCTCTCTCTCTCTCTCTCTCTCTCTCTCTCTCTCTCTCTCTCTCTGTATTGTGTATTTCGTTATTGAGACTCTGTCATATGCAGTTCTTATAAATCTTGTCTTTGCGGACCCCTCGCTTCTTTTCAGAGAGAGAGTTGATAAGGTTAATACAATAGACAATGGAAGAAGGGAAAAAAGAGTGGAGAGGAAGATGGTGACGGAGGGCGGGAGGGGGGATGAGATGAACAGACAAGTCTTTCACTTTTATTTCTCTTGGTGAAGCGCACACCCCAAAGAGAAAGAGACCCAAGTGTTCAATCATTGATGTGGTCAGAAAAGGAAGGAAGAAAGGGGCGTGAGGGTATTAGGGAGGGAAACTGCGTGGTGAGGGGCTAGCAGAGCTCCATCCTTCGCCCACTAAATGAAAATTCTTCCGACCAGCGCCGCCGTGAACAGAGCAAGCAGTTATCCTCGCATTTTGTAGGCAGCGAACATCCTCAAGAGCATGGTTCAATAACCTTGCACTCGGGAACAAAGACAGCAATGTTTGTAACGTACAAGAGCCCCAAACCTAGTTCTTAATCAACCAGAACCAATGCGTCAGCTGGAGAGAGAGAGAGAGAGAGAGAGAGAGAGAGAGAGACAGAGACAGAGACAGAGAGAGAGAGACAGACAGACAGAGACAGAGACAGAAAGAGGAGCAGGGGATGGAATGCGAGAGAGAGAGAGAGAGAGAGAGGAGAGAGAGAGGAGAGAGAGAGAGAGAGAGAGGAGAGAGAGAGAGTCGTTTTATGAGTATAGCAGAAACGATGGGCGCATCATATCATGTGTAGTTGGCAGATGGTAATGTCCTCCAGCATACCAGGGCAAGCTGAGGTGGAGCTGAAATGAAGTGGCTGAAGAGAGTCACGCCTGAGAACATACAATAGAAACGAGAAGAGGAGACGGAAGGAAAAAAAGAAAAGAAAAGAAAAGAAACCAGCGTCATAGAGCTATACACAAAACCTGCACGCTCTGGCGCCATCCGTGCTGAAATGAAGATTTACTGACAGCCACGAACGAGTTTTCTTTCGCTACTCTGTCACCGTCTTAACTTTAGACCGCAACTAAAACTAAACCAAATCATCAACAAATGAAAGAAAACAGCAACACACACTTTCTCGCAAGAAAACAAGGGAAAAAAGGGAAACCAAACGAAACCGAACCAAAACAAAACACTCACATGTGCACACAACAAAGATAGAAGCACAACATCAGATAATTCATCAGTATCTTCATCAATTCATAGCACAATACCTGAACTATGGACTTCCTCAATGCAAATTGAATAGGCCATCTTGAGGATGGCAGCCATTCCGCTGACTGCATTGTTCTCAGTTAACATAAACGAACACACACAACACCACAATCACACATCCCACTCACGGAAAAAGTCCCTCTGGGCAAACAGACTCCGCAAAACGGACATGTAGTGTCCACGCAGGGAAGTGTGTCCTACCTCACACTACCTAACCACCAGATTACGTAAAAGGTGGTCATTTGTAAACTGTAAGAAAACAAAGAAAGATGAACAAAATGTGAGGCTTTCTAGTCAAATACAGATGAATGAATCACAGTAGAAGAACAGCGAACAACAGTAAAGGAAGACAAAGTAAAAACATAAAGAAAATTAAAGGCGCTGTCAAGGAGAGAGACAGAATAGGAGAAATTACTTACGCCAAGTTTCCGGAAGGTTAGGGACACGGTTTACACTGAAAAAGCCCCCGGCATCCCCGTGGATCCCCATAGAGATGTCTAAAAGTAAACGAACTTGGTCCGTACGGACCATCCTGTGAAGCATAAGACCAGCCTCACTGTCTTCTGCGAACTTGTTCAGAGGTTCGGGCACGGTGTTTTAGAAGCTGGGGTCTAACCGTCTCCTGCAACCTTGACCTCCCCTGAACTGCAGGCTCGGGAATGTGGGGAGTAGGGAAGGGAAGGTTGGAAGGAGGAGGAGGGGGTGAGAACAGGGGGGCGGGATGTGTTTGTAGGACATGAGTGTTTCCCACCCTGACCCGTCTTGAAAAAAACGCAAGCGTCTTGTCCTGTGATTTGCATGCAGTTCATTATAATCAACCAGAGATATTTCAGTGCACGTGCACTTCGTAACAAGAGTGAGGAGGGGAGGGGGGTGATGGATGGAAGAAACTCGGAAAAAAACCCAGCAACGTGAACAGAAACCTAAACAAAACGAAAAATGTACAGAAAAATAGAAAGCCAAGTTTTTCTTGCTTGTGTTATAAACCAAAAATGCCATCTTTAATGAGGAAACGAGAAGGCGGGAAAAGATGTGTGTAAGATGGAATAGGATGGCGATAGACGGAGGTAGGAGGGTGGTAAATGTGTAAAAGTGGGGATATACAAAAGACGTATTCGCATCCTGTCACTCAGATCCCAAAACGGTTGTGGGATGGAATTCGGCTGGTCATTCTTTGACATGAACAGCAGCGACCAGCTGCCAGAAAGCCACTTCATACCCTCTACTTTCACTCACCCACCCCTACCCCCTAACCAAACACGGCGCGTGTTAGTTGTCCAGCAGCTGTGTGTATACAGTTCATGTTCAACAGGAGCATGAGCCAGAGCATCTGTATTCTAGGACACAGAGTGACCATGATGATCAAAGCTCAAGTCCTCTTCGAGTAGCAAATGGTGCCCGAGTCCCCTTCGTACAGCTGATGGTGCTGAAGTCCCCTTTGTATAGGTAGTGGTGCTTATGTCCCTTTCGTACAGCTAACGGTGCTCACGTCCTCTTCGAACAGTTATTGTTGCTCTAAAGTCCCCTTTGTACAGCTAACGGTGTTCAAGTCCTCTTCGTATAGCTACTAGTGCTCAAGTCCCCTTCGAACAGCTAATAGTGCTCGAGTCCTCTTCGATCAGCCAATGATGCTGCAGTCCTCTTCGACCTGTGGGAGTGTTTCGTGTGGTTTGCATGCCGTTCATCATCATTACCAAGCAGAAGGTTCAATACACGTGCACTTCGAACAAGGTAGCGGCTATGATAACGTGCAAGGGCCATAGCTCAGTTCCTGTTGGAACAGTTAATTGAGCAGCACTAATGCCTTGCAGAGAGAGAGAGAGAGAGAGAGAGAGAGAGAGAGAGAGAGAGAGAGAGAGAGAGAGAGAGAGAGAGAGATATCCTGACCTAACTTCTTTAATTTTGTTTGTCTTTCAAAACTGAATGACTGACCTACACTTGTTTATTTATATATGAGTTGTTCACACACACACACACACACACACACACACACACACACACACACACACACACACACACCACACACACACATGTGCATACACACATGTATACATACATTCTTACATACTCGAATACATATCTGTCAATCTGTATATCTATCTGTCTATCTATCTATCAATCAATCTAGAGAGAACTTCACACATACACACACGGCCTCACACACGCGTGCGCGCGCGCGCGCACACACACACACACACACACACACACACACACACACACACACACGGACGTGCACACGCACACGCACACACACACACACACACACACACCACACACACACACACACACACACGCACACACACGCACACACGCACACACACACTCGCATACACACACACGGACGTGCACACACACACACACACTGACACACACACACACACACACACACACACACACACACACACACACACCCCACACACACACGCACACACACACATTTTATTAGGATATGGTAAAGGCATTCATTGGTATTGTACATTATAATGAAAAAAGAAAAGGAACTGAAAGAATCTATTATACAGTGTGTTCAGTCACTTTACTTGGAATGTGTTTCACCACACGACTGTTTTACCAGATGGTGATTTGAAACAAACTAGGAGTGCACCTGGGAGAAGTCAGACCTCCACCAATTCTGGTGTAGTGCAATAGGCACCTCCCCTCTCTCCTCTCTTATGAATGATGTTGTGCACACTCGATCTGGGCTGTATTGTAGACCCACACTAAATCTGACAGGTTCATGGACATGAAAGCATCTTATGTGCCTGATTTTCTTTTAAAAACAGAGATCCATGCATTAGTTTTTGAGAAGAAAGCCTTATCATGCAATATTAAAATAATGGGATTTTTTCAAGTGACCCGCTCCTAGATCACTATGTGCAACGATATGTGTGCGTTAGTTCTTGAGTCAATTTCTAACTCTCCAACAAATTTTTGTAAGATCAGTTCAGAAGTTTTAAGATAATGTTGCAGACGGACATAATAACATTTTAGCAGTTGCAGGTGAAATCAACCTTGGCGGACATTTATGCTTACAGAGATTGTGCTTTGTCTCCTAACCCCTAAACAAACAAACACATGAACAAACTATGAAATAGCCCTGTTTCTCTTAAACCTGCTGGTAAATTTGACCCAGATTCATAATCATGATTTTGGTAAGCGATAGACTAAGTTACCCCGTAGTTAATGTTACAGCGAAACCATTTATGTCTTAGTGTCTTTGGAAGTAAGTGTCAAGACCACGAGCTAAAGTGTAACCATCTTCTTGTATCTGCTCCAGCTCACAACACTATCGTAAAAGGGGGAGGGGGAGGTAGGGGGAGAAGAAGGGGTGGTTAAAATGTTCGAAAACTGTTTCTCTCAGACCACATTTGTGGTAGGTCTACCAGAATTTTCAGATTATTGAGACTTAAGCTTCTCTGGAATCCAGTAAAATCACTTTCTGAACCACTTCATCTTCACAACAGCTGGAGCGAAGGGAAGGGCGGTAGTGGGAATGAGGTGGGGGAGGGGAGGGGAATGATGGCTTAGGAACCTCATCAATATGGTGTCCGTTCTTTCCTCCCCGTCGTGTTCTCGCCGGTTGACATATTGCGGCAATTCCAGTCTGGTCGGTTGACATATTGCGGCAATTCCAGTCTGGTCGGTTGACGTATTGCGGCAATTCCAGTCTGGTCGGTTGACATATTGCGGCAATTCCAGTCTGGTCGGTTGACATATTGCGGCAATTCCAGTCTGGCGGCAATTCCAGTCTGGTCGGTTGACATATTGCGGCAATTCCAGTCTGGTCGGTTGACATATTGCGGCAATTCCAGTCTGGTCGGTTGACATATTGCGGCAATTCCAGTCTGGTCGGTTGACATATTGCGACAATTCCAGTCTGGTCGGTTGACATATTGCGGCAATTCCAGTCTGGTCGGTTGACATATTGCGGCAATTCCAGTCTGGTCGGTTGACATATTGCGGCAATTCCAGTCTGGTCGGTTGACATATTGCGGCAATTCCAGTCTGGTCGGTTGACATATTGCGGCAATTCCAGTCTTGTCGGTTGACGTATTGCGGCAATTCCAGTCTGGTCGATTGACGTATTGCGGCAATTCCAGTCTGGTCGGTTGACGTATTGCGGCAATTCCAGTCTGGTCGGTTGACGTATTGTGGCAATTCCAGTCTGGTCGGTTGACGTATTGCGGCAATTCCAGTCTGGTCGGTTGACGTATTGCGGCAATTCCAGTCTGGTCGGTTGACGTATTGCGGCAATTCCAGTCTGGTCGGTTGACGTATTGTGGCAATTCCAGTCTGGTCGGTTGACATATTGCGGCAATTCCAGTCTGGTCGGTTGACATATTGCGGCAATTCCAGTCTGGTCGGTTGACATATTGCGGCAATTCCAGTCTGGTCGGTTGACATATTGCGGCAATTCCAGTCTGGTCGGTTGACATATTGCGGCAATTCCAGTCTGGTCGGTTGACATATTGCGGCAATTCCAGTCTGGTCGGTTGACATATTGCGGCAATTCCAGTCTGGTCGGTTGACATATTGCGGCAATTCCAGTCTGGCCGGTTGACATATTGCGGCAATTCCAGTCTGGTCGGTTGACATATTGCGGCAATTCCAGTCTGGCCGGTTGACATATTGCGGCAATTCCAGTCTGGTCGGTTGACATATTGCGGCAATTCCAGTCTGGTCGGTTGACATATTGCGGCAATTCCAGTCTGGTCGGTTGACATATTGCGGCAATTCCAGTCTGGCCGGTTGACATATTGCGGCAATTCCAGTCTGGTCGGTTGACATATTGCGGCAATTCCAGTCTGGTCGGTTGACATATTGCGGCAATTCCAGTCTGGCCGGTTGACATATTGCGGCAATTCCAGTCTGGTCGGTTGACATATTGCGGCAATTCCAGTCTGGTCGGTTGACATATTGCGGCAATTCCAGTCTGGTCGGTTGACATATTGCGGCAATTCCAGTCTGGTCGGTTGACATATTGCGGCAATTCCAGTCTGGTCGGTTGACATATTGCGGCAATTCCAGTCTGGCCGGTTGACATATTGCGGCAATTCCAGTCTGGTCGGTTGACATATTGCGGCAATTCCAGTCTGGTCGGTTGACATATTGCGGCAATTCCAGTCTGGTCGGTTGACATATTGCGGCAATTCCAGTCTGGTCGCGGGGCGAGGAGTGTGAAAATCCGCGCTGTGTATCATCAGAAAGACAGGGGGGAAGGAGAGGCGGGAAGGGCCGCTTACTGTGATCGTAACGGGTGAGAATTATTGTAGCCACGGATAATTAAACTGGCAGCAAATCGCCCAGGGATGTGGAGAAAGGGTAGGGGTTAGAAGAAAGGAGGGTGAAGACGTGACCAGGAGTGGGAGGAGGTAATAGTTTGTCCTTCTAATGCTTTTGAAGCCCTTTAAATTCCTTGACAGGTCCTTTTTTGAACTGAATGTGAATGGAAATGATTTATTATGGTATAATTGTAAAGTTTGTAGTGCTACATGCTGCAGAAATCTCCATTAACGCTTGCATGGCCATTGTAGCAGTGATGCTACAACAAAATTGAGCAATGAGAAATGACGAGGTTGCAAGCGTTTAAAGAGAAAAACTAAAATCCACTGATACTTGGATTCCATCACAATCAGTATCAAAACTGTTAATGACATTAATAAAAGTATGATAATGATTTCAAAGAGAAAAGAGAATCACACAAAACCAGGAGTCTGATCAACTTTCCAACAAATGCTGATAGCAGCAAAATAGATTCATTTGTGTTACAAAATCTGCACGATCACCCCCATGCAGTCTGAGGAAAATGATAGTATTGTGGAACACCAGCTACACACACAGTATGCTGTTGTCTGTCAGGAAACTTGCTGCTTAGTGTTTGTATTTATTGATCATTACCGTAGTTTGTGTTCCCTTCAGTGCAGTGCTTTACAGCCAGGTTGCCGCTCTTCCTTGGTCTGTGGTCAAGCAGTATAAGTAATTTTCAATTTTCGTAAATCATTTAGTTTGGCCATCTTGAAAAAAAGGGAAATAAGTAAGCATATGGTACTGTATGGTCTCCCAATTTCAACGTTCCTTAATTCTATTCTTTTGTTTTGCTGCAACTCTGTTTATGTTCATCAGCTTTTAGTCACTGGTAATTTGCTTATTTTTCGCAGCTATGTTTTTTAATACAACATTTTCAGGTAGAAGTCTCCTCAACTTCGTTTTTGTATTGCTCAACTCTAAATGTCTCAAACTGTTTCTGCATACCTCAGCTCTAAATTTCCCCAGTTGTACGTGCATTCTTCATCTCTAAATTCCCCCACTAAGGCAACCATAGGCTAACAACTCTGGTAGGTCTTCCTGCATTTTTTTGCTTTAATTTCCCCTAGTTTTTCGTGCATTCACCAGCTCTAAACTCCTGTAGCTCTTTTAACATTCGTTGGCTCTGAAGTCACTCTGCTCTCCCTGCATTTTTCAACTCTCGATTCAGTTTGTTGTTCTAGCATTTGTTGGCTCTAAATTGTCCCAGACTGCATTTCTCAGTTTTAAATTCCCACAGTCCTTCTTGCATTTCTCAGCTTTAGATTCCATATGCTTTGGATGCTTCTCGCATTCATGGGCTCTATATCCATCCAGGTCTTTTTGCATTTCTCAGCGTTAGACTCCCCTTGCTCTTACTGCATTTGCTGGCTCTGTATTACCCCATATCTTCCTTCATTTTTAGCTGTAAATTCCCAGAGCTCTTCCTGCATATCCCAGCTCTAGTTTCATCTAGCTGTATTTCCCAGCTTCAAAGTCTTCCAGTCTTTCCTTTATTTCCCAGATCGAAATTTTTCAGGTTCTACAATACAGCAGCTCTAATTTTCCCCAGGTTTTCATGCGTTCTTCAACTTTAAATTGACAAAACATTTCATTTCTTTAGGCTTGCGTTCCCCAAGTGCAGTGGTTTTCTCCTCTTAAGTTCTGAAACATGAGCACACTTTAGCTTTAAGTTCCCAAGGCTACGTGTTCCTGAAATTCAACGTACTGCTAATTCTGCATGTCATACCTGGATTAGACTTAAGGTAAAACAAAGAATAATGAGCACGTGCTTTGGTTGAGAATGTAGAACAGAGGGAATATAAAATCCTTAAATCAAGATGAGGGAATATTGAGCTGGGGGGGGGGGGGGGGATAGCAAGGGAAATAAGAATGTAGAAAAATTAAGGACAGAACCAAGAGAATGCTGTTGGCAGGCCTGATGCATGGATGTTGACAGCAGCATCATCATATGCACTTTGCGCATCAGCAGCGCAATGAACACTATGGGGGTCTGGTCAAACATTATCGTTCATCACGAACCGGGCACGCTGTATGCTGCAGTCAGTAATAGGACCTGTTGTTTATTCTGTGTATTGATTAATCATTACGATAGTTTATGTTCTTTCAAGCATGGCGATTTAGGCACGATCAGCGTTTTGCGGCCCCTTAACCGGAAAAAAAACCTGATCAAGCTTTGAGAACGATTTCCTGCTTCCTTTCCTTTAAATCTGAAGTCTTTCTTTCTTTCTTTCTTTCCTTTTTATTTTCTTTTTTCTTTTTTTTCTTGTGTCTTTCTGATTGCGTTCCATCAGCTTTATATTTCATTTCATGGTGACACTTCGAGGATACACACGCTTCTTGCTGGGTATTGTTATAATATTGGGGATTTGACTGGAGAGTGTCGAACGCCTTGAAGTCCCGTGGATTGGATTGAAAGCTGTCATGGTTTAAAACTTGGTCCTTGAAAACCATTGCCAGTGCTTGCAGCTACTTATGTTGTGGTAAGAAAGTTTTGAATCACTTGCCTGACTGTGAAAAGATCGGTCGTGGATCTGTTCAGTGGAGACAATGATTGTGTAAAGGATATGATGAGCTAATTTTGACCGAGAAGGAAAACGAAAATTGCTTACCAACGTTCTGTCATATAGGCAACGTGTATGTGACTTGTATAGTAATTTTGTTTGAGACAGGTGGCGGATCGACCTAATCATACTTGTCAAGTCCTTATGAGATCTTTGATGTGTCCTTGGTTTTCCTAGCCCGAAGTGTGTGGAAACCCAGACTTAGGTTTAGAGCGGGAAATAATGGGGTGAAGGAAAGCATGCACATTGAGGGAGCGTGGAGCTGAGGAATCATCATCATCATCATCATCATCATCATCATCATCATCATCATCATCATCATCATGAGTTACCAGGGCGCTGCGATAGATAACTGGTCCGACCACCAAATCCCTCTCTCCTCAGTCTTCAGCAACGCAGACCAGACCAGTCCCTGCATGTTTGGACCATCAGGGATCACGACATCTTTCTGTCCTCGGTCCTGAACAACATGGTAGAGGCATTATAACAGGACCAGTATTTTATCAGGATCTTTCAGCCGTCTATCCTCACCCTGAGCAACAGGGTGGAAGCATTATAACCGGACCAGTCCTTTCTATTCGGATTATCAGGGATCACCATCGGCGTCTGTCCCTAGTTCTGAGCAACAGTTTAGAGGCATTATATCCACTCCAGTCCTCCATGTCGTTCCCACTAGAACTGCAAATGGGAACAGAGAAAACGAGTGGAAAGAATACAGAGTTTAGACAACGTGGAACCTCAGAAATGAACTGAGGACCAACACCGTTGAGGGCATAGCGTTCTCAGGCCTGCAAGAAGAATGATGACAGCAATGTCGTTATCTGGCCAAGTCCTGCATCAGCAGCACAATGACCACGGTGAAGGCTGGGCAAATATTTTCGCTGATCATCAGCGAGGCACGCAATATGGCTGCTGTCATTTAGACGACCTGTTGTTCACTGTGTGTATGGACTTACCATTATGATAGTTTACGTTCTCTTCAGCAAGGCAATCTGAGCACGATTAGCATTTTGTTGCGCTGAGGTTCGTTCGAGTGGATCGAGAATGGTCGAGCTTTCATGGAAATTTCCTGCCTTTTCTGTAAAATTGGAGGACTGTCTTCATTTCTGATTTTTCCTCTTTCTTTCTTTCTTTCAGGTAAATTTCCTGATTTGTTTTCTTTTGTATCTCGGAATCTGTTCGCTTCTTAGTTGCTCCTTTTATTTTCTCCTTCACGGAAATTTCCTTCTTTACTTGTTTTATTTTTTTCAAATTGCATGCAGGGGTTTTTCTCTTACCCTTCAGATTTCTGCTCTGTTTCCTTTCTTTTAATTTGGATCTTTTGCCCCTGTGGTTGCTTTCTATTAGAGAAATCCCATGTTTATTGTCTGTCAAAATTTGAGGTATTTTTTTCTGTTTTTCTTTCATTCTTTAATAGATTTTTCCCGATTTGTTTGTTTTCTCTCAATTTAGATGGCTTTTTTCTATTTTTTCAAAGATGTGTCCTTTTTTTCTCAGCTTTAGGGCCTTCTTCGTTTCTTGCTTTGGTTTTGTCTGAAAGACATTTCCTGCTTTGCATATTTTCTTTCAAACTAAAAGGCTGTCTTTGCACTTGTTTCTTCCTGTCTTTCACAGAGAGTTCATGCTTTCTGTGCTTTCATTCAAATTTATCAACTATCTTCGTCTTTTTGCCTCGCTTTTCAAAAATCGTCAATTGTAGTATGTAGAATTTGTGAGTGTGAACGTTCGGTTTGTGTTCTCACGAAAATTCACATCGAGCTTAATACTGTCAGCAAGCGCAAGCAAGGAACATTTTCCAAATTGTGGAACAGATTGTGGTGCTCCCCTCCCCCAAAAAAAAAAAAACAAACAAAAAAACAAAAAAAAAACTCTTCTTCATCGTTACAGGGCTCTGATCTGCTCTAGACTGGACTACTGCGGTGTCGTCTCAGGTTCTGCAAGGCCTTTCTGTTTTACAAGTATGGATCCCGTGCGCCATCAAGGGGGCCTTTAGCACCCTGTGTACACTCTGATTGCCGAGACTGTGGAACCATCCCTCTGACGTATTGTTTGAACTTCTTCTCTGAACCTCGCAAGCCCTGCTAATGACTGTGATTTTTTCCCCATGGCATTCCAGAAGAAATTGGAAGAGAGCCCTCGATCAGTTCTACCCTGAGGAGGAATCTGTATTCTTTCCAGTTTGACCAAGGCGTACATTGACCTTGGAGTTGTGTGATGCTTGTTCAAGTTTCATGACAATCTACCATGGACTTTCCACTCGTAAGAGATACACATTGATCTGGCATCTTTTCACAGACGCTCCACCAGCTATCCTCCCTCTCACCTTCTGTCCACACCCACACTCTTTCTACCTCTCGCTAAAACTGTGGTTTATTAAAAAAAAATAAGCATCGAAAAAGCCAAACAAATACAACAAGCATCAATCACAGAGAGCTGCTCAGTTCGCTTCCGGAAAGCACGTGACCGGAAGGAACTGAAATGGCGGTCTAACGGACGATCTGGCCAGGGAAAAGGGACCACTAAAGCAGTTTACGGCAATTTTACCACGCTTCAATCATCATAAGGAATGAAGGAATGAGACGCACCCCCCTCCTCTCCACCACGCTGTGCAACCGAAGCCATCCATTTTCCATCCCTATCCCCCACCCCAAGTTAGCTTGCATTCCCTTCTTCCAGCCCTTTACCCTTCTCTAAAGTTCTACCCCATTTTCAGCTTTCTGGGTTTTCACTCAAGCGCCACTCATCCCCTCGGGCCCAAGTAACCCCCCCCCTCTCTCTCTCTCTCTCCGTCTCTCTCTTGGCAACTAGTGTACTCATGGTACCATTACCCTCCTTCTCTCTCTCTCTCTCTCTCTCTCTCTCTCTCTCTCTCTCTCTCACTCTCTCCCATCACCCCATCACCCCCCCATCTCTCCCATCACCCCATCACCCCAATCCTCTGTCGTATGCATAAGTCTGAATGTTTTTTTTTTTCTATTCATGCTATGAAAAATCTTTTTCCATTTTCCTTTTTTCATAATAAATGAAGAGAAGGGTGGGGGGTGGGCGGCAAGGAGTTGTTGAAGAAAAGCATGCAGCTAATGCAATAAACCCACTGCAATACATCTGTAATCTCTCTCTGATTCTCTCTCTGTTTTTCTGTCTCTCTGTCTGTCTCTGTCTTTCTCTCTGTCTTTCTCTGTCTTTGTCTTGGTCTGTCTCTGTCTCTCTGTATCTACCGATGTCTCTGTCTGTCTGTCTGTATGTGTGTCTGTGTCAGGATCTATCTGTCTGACTGTCTGTCTGTCTGTCTGTCTGTCTGTCAGTCTCTCTTTCTCTCTCTCTCTCTCACTCTCTCTCTCTCTCTCTCTCTCTACACACACACACACACACACACACACACACACACACACACACACACACACACACACACACACACAGATGGGGGCAAGAACGGGGGGGGGGGGGGGCAGAGACAGAGACAGAAGCAGGACGAACTGGGTAATCAGAGACAGAGTGAGCAAGACGAAAGCAGGAGAGACAGACTGGTGATGGAGGAGGATGGAATAAACGCCGGGGGTAAGTTTGGCGTCTGGTTTGATCCAAACCCTGCGTTTGGGCCTGCGCAAGTAATAGCGGGCAATTTGGTGCCCGATCGTGGGGCAGCCTTTGAGCACGCTATGGGGAAGTCCCGTCACGGCATACCGGAGGTGGGTGGAAGGAACAGGGGATGGGGAGGTGGGAGATGCTTGGGAGGGGGTGGGGTGCGGATGAGAGTGGAGGGGGGGGGGGTTGTAGTGGAAGGTGTTCCTATGGTGGGGAGGAGAGGGGGGGGGGGGGGGGAGAAGGTGTAGGCATGAGAAGGAAACGTGGAGGTAAGGTTGCAGAGTTCGATTCCGCTGTTTTGGTAGGGGTGAGATGATAGTTATACTGCATATGGACAGGTCTTTGGTTCCTTTCCCGAATGCCAAGGTTAGTGACCCACAATCGAGCATGGTCACTTGATTTGTGCCTTCTCTGGAACACAAGTCCCCAGTCCACTTACACACGGGAATGCAGTCTACCTGTTTCTCTTACAGCAGAAGACAAAACAGCTAAGGAGAGGCAAAATAGCCACCACAAATAGCATGCTAGTCCCGCAAAACTTTGACATTTCGAAAAACACCTTCCCCCCAATAGCCGTGTATGGTTTGGCTACACTTTTGTTTCAATAGCCGTGTATGGTTTGGCTACACTTTTGTTTCAATAGCCGTGTATGGTTTGGCTACACTTTTGTTTCAATAGCCGGTTTGTAATTTTGGGTATTTGGCTACACTTTTGTTTCAATAGCCGTGTATGGTTTGGCTACACTTTTGTTTCAATAGCCGTGTATGGTTTGGCTACACTTTTGTTTCAATAGCCGTGTATGGTTTGGCTACACTTTTGTTTCAATAGCCGTGTATGTTGTATTGAGGATTCTACACTTTTGTTTCAATAGCCGTGTATGGTTTGGCTACACTTTTGTTTCAATAGCCGTGTATGGTTTGGCTACACTTTTGTTTTAAAAGGCCAAAAGATGCACAGTGGTAACAGCGTGCAGAACCAGCAACGTTAGAAAAAAAATGGTTATTTACGTTCTCATTTCAAAGATATCAGAACATTAGAAAGAAGCAATTTGTACAATCGTATTTCAATGCGCGTATAGTTCCAATAAGGCACCAAGATCACGTGATGTCATTAAAACTGAAAAAAATGATAGACAATACAATTTTTTCTTACTAATCATCTGATGGCTAGCATAATTCATCTGCATTAAAAATCAGAACACGCTTAGTTTCACTTGGTTTTTTATCAACGCTAGGTGGTGTAGCGTATGCTGAATGTTCAGGTGCTCTTGTATAAACACATTTTGTTGTTGTTGTTATTGTTGTTGTTGTCAGTATTATTAAAGTGCTTAAAAAAAGATGAAGAGAAGAAGAAACAAATAGTGAACTATTGCATCCCGGCACTATTAACACGTTTAAGAAAAGAATCTGAGATTGTCCAAATAGTGAAAGAAAAGCGGGTTAGGGGTGTGTCATGAGTGGAATGAGAAACAAGACGAGAACAAAACAAATCAGAATCACAAACTGGAACACCACACAGGCATCAGCGCATCCTTTAGATCATCCTTGTCATTATTTTCAATCTCATTTATCATCATTGTCAATTCCATTTGTCATTGTCATCAACATCTTCAACCGCAGCAAGGCTGGCGGCAGAGCAGCAGCAGCAGCAGCAGCAGCAGCAGCAGCAGCAGCAGCCAGTCCCAGCAGCAGCCGTAGCAATAGCAGCAGTAGCAGCGGCAAAAGCGCCAACCACTGGCAATAACAACATCCTTTGGTGATGCATGGGAATGGCTTTAGCTGTGCTAATTTTCCAGCATTGTTATGGTAATGTATAGT
>CM065718.1:88130393-88150393 GCA_033310375.1 Conus canariensis
TTTGATCTTTTTTGTTTTGTTTTAAAAGGCGCAAAATTTGTGGATTGTGCTGTGCAAGGGAAGTATTGTTTTTGATCTTTTTTGTTTTGTTTTAAAAGGCGCAAAATTTGTGGATTGTGCTGTGCAAGGGAAGTATTGTTTTTGATCTTTTTTGTTTTGTTTTAAAAGGCGCAAAATTTGTGGATTGTGCTGTGCAAGGGAAGTATTGCTTTTGATCTTTTTTGTTTTGTTTTAAAAGGCGCAAAATTTGTGGATTGTGCTGTGCAAGGGAAGTATTGTTTTTGATCTCCTTTCTCTCTTGTCCTGTGTTTGTTGAAAAAGGCGCTTTCGCCGAAATATCCAGAAGTTTTGTGGTGTCCTTTGTAAATAAAATAACGTCAATTTACACTTGTGTGCTTGTTTGTTTGTTGTATGTAATGGGTGGGAAAAAGGCTAGCAAAAACACACACACACACACACACACACACACACACACACACACACACACACACACACACACACACACACACACAACCCCCCAAACCCTGTCTTTCGTCCTAACCCTGAAACTAGCATGCAGTCATCCCACGCCATGCATGCTGTTCATAATCCGCATCAATTCCAGTCCAGTGCATAACAGCTGGGATGACATGCACGCTCCAAAGCACCGAAGTCCCTTTCAACAGCCGAAGAAGCAGTAGCGATTCTGGGGTCCCGTCTCCGCACTCCCCCCCCCCCCCCCCCCCCCCATGTCTACGTCTGCTTTATTGTGCTGGTTCTGAACTGTCTGCTTCTGTCTCTACAATCTGAGCATGTGACTGGAAGTCTGATCGGTCTGCATGAGTTTGATTGACGGTCAGTCTGTCAGTTTCTGTGGCGGACTGAATACATAGGGTGAAAGGGGGGGGGGGGGGGGTATGGGGGAGGGGGGACTCGGTGGAGAGAAAGAGAAGGGAGAAGGGACGGGGCGTGGAGAAAGAAGGAGCGTGTTCTTTTCCCTGCGTGTCAGAGTTCCACAGCGGGGCTGATGGTGCTACGATTGGTTCTGACCGAGGAAATGGTGACAGAGCTCATCATGTGCTGTCTGGCTGGCTGGTTCTCCTCCGTCTCTTTGTCCTGTTCATTTTCTGTGCGTTTTTTGTACTCCCTGTTCTTATAGAACAGGGAGTACTTTAGAATGGGAACGAAGAAATGGTGTGTGTGTGTGTGTGTGTGTGTGTGTGTGTGTGTGTGTGTGTGTGTGTGTGTGTGTGTGTGTGTCCGTTCGTGGTCAAAATGTGTTCCTCTCGCTCCAGACAAAACTACTGGGCCGATCTTTCTGAAAATTTGTAGGTATGTTCATTATGGGTCACGGATGATGGCCGATGTTTTATTTTACCGTTATAGCCGTTACTAACGGCTATAACGGCCCATAACGGTTTTTCTTCTTTATGGAATATCTCAAAAAGTGCGTGGCCTATCTTTGTGGAAATTAGCAGGTATGTTCATTATGGGTCACGGATGATGCCCGATGTTTTAGTTGACCGTTATAGCCGTTAGTAACGGCTATAACGGCCCATAACGGTTTTTGTTCTGTATGGAATATCTCAGAAAGTACTTTGCCGATCTTTCTGAAAATGTGTAGGTATGTTCATTATGGGTGACGGATGATGCCGAGTGCTTTATTTTACCGTTATATCCGTTATTAACGGCTATAACGGCCCATAAAGGTTTTTGTTCTTTATGGAATATCTAAAAAAAAGTACGTGGACGATCTTTCTGAAAATTTGTAGGTATGTTCATTATGGGTCACGGCTGATGGCCGATGTTTTATTTTACCGTTATAGCCATTACTAACGGCTATAACGGCCCACAACGGTTTTTGTTCTTTATGGAATATCTCAGAAAGTACTATGCCGATCTTTCTGAAAATTTGTAGGTATGTTCGTTATATGTCAAGGATGATGCCCGATGTTTTAGTTTACCGTTATAGCCGTTCGTAACGGCTATAACGGCCCATAACGGTTTTTGTTCTTTATGGAATATCTCAGAAAGTACTTGCGATCTTTCTGAAAATTTGTAGGTATGTTCATTATGGGTCATGGATGATGCCCGATGTTTACCAGAATAACCATTACTAACGGCTATAACGGTCCAAAACGGTTTTTCCTCTTTATGGAATATCTCACGTGTATTCAAGATAAACTGTGAGTACGTTTATATGCTTTGCATCTTGTTTTTGATGATGTAGGTTTATATGCAAGTAGACATTAGATGTTGATGTGTGTGTGTGTGTGTGTGTGTGTGTGTGTGTGTGTGTGTGTGTGTGTGTGTGTGTGTGTGCGTGCGCGCACACATGCGCGCGCACTTGCACGCGTGTGATTGACAAGCAATCTTGTTTGTAAAAATCAAACGAATGTGATTCATCGTCATTGAAAACGTGGAGCGCAGAATGCATTGTGCTCAATCACGGCTGGCCAGTAGAACACTCCAAAGGAACCGAAGCTTAAAAACTAACACATCATTCAGACGACAAAACGGATGGGGAGGGACAGAGGCATGAGGAAAAAAAAAGAAAATCGAATTGAAAATGGGTGAAAAATAAAAATAGTCTGACGCGTAGTAAAAAAAAGATATAAGTGAGATTTTCTGCTAAATCAAGGATGTTCCCAATTGGACACTCAGACCTTGTATAAAGGAATTCTATGGTGCCCAGTGATTCACAGGCTGGAACAGACTAGTAGACCATAAAACAGCCCTTCTCTCTTTCCAATCAGTCCCTCGTTGCTCTTAAAGAAGCGTGCAATCACCCTTTGCCTTCAGTTGAGTTCTAATCAGCATTATTATCTTATTTTTCAATATCGAATTTTGATCAGATAAGTTGAGAAATTACAGACGCGTCAAAAGAAGACAGTGCGCCGAGATTTCAACACATAAATGACACACCTCTGTAGGGCACAAAAATACATACACAAAGTATTTCCTATGACTTATAGCAATTTGAATGAAAACGAAAGAAGAGAAAGAAGAAAACGTAAATGAAAAACAGCTGACCTACTACTATGCAAATGGTTAACAGTTGAAAAGAGCCCACACTGTAAAAACACACATATTATTAGAACTGGCGATAATCTCAACATTATTAGTACAGTCCAGTACACAGCAGGTAGCATAATGTGTATGCTCCAAAGTCCTGGTCCTCCTCAACAGCTGTGGGGGCAGCACACTGGAGTGTTGCCCGAACATCCTGTCAAGAACCCGCTTTGGCTTAAGGCTGTGTCATACCAACTGACATAGGCTAGAACACCAAGGCTACATCAAAATGTTGTTATACTCTGCATAGTTATGCGGGGACTGTCTTCAGTCGTGACAAGCTCCTAGCATAACATTATCAGTCTCCAAAATCCCTCGAAGTCGGAGTGTGGCTGCCCACGTGGCAGGGTAATCAAAAACGGTCACACACGTAATGTTCTCATCCCCAGCTGATGCATTTGTACCATAGTGTTCAAGTACTTCGGCTGTTCGGGTGATCCCTGGAGTCTTTTAGCCAGGGTACGACTACGACGACGACGACGACGACAACAACAACAACAACAACAACAACAACAGCAACAACAGCAACAACATCTTGTCGAGAACAAGAAACAAATCGAAGCGCAACTACAGAAATTACAAGTGATCACCAGGACGTGGTACGGTATCGGTAAGAACACTGCAGGTTATTGGCAAGATTCAATAGCAAAGTCAGGGTAATCTTCATAAAGCTGTTTTCAGTTTCGTAACATGAGGCGTATATAAAACTGAACATAAATGCATGGTGAGGCGCAGTCAAGTCCCCACACTTCGATTACCAGTAAGTGTCTCTCCCTCCTCCCGCTCCCTCATTACTTATTTTATTTATATTTCATGTTGATCTATATCTTTACCAATGCAGGTTACACATTAACTTCCCACACACGTTTATTCTGGATTGAACTTTAATTTTATGAACTGCATTTTTCTTTCCGCTTTCACATCGATCTGGATCTAGGGAAAAAAGAGGCGTGCCAGTCACTTCTACATTCATCAATAGATGTCTCAGAAACATTCTTAACATCAGGTGGCCGGAAGTCATCTCCAACGAACAACTGTGGGACAGGATGAGACAAGTCCCAATTGAAACCGAGATAAAGAAACGGAAATGGGGATGGGTCGGCCACACGCTACGGAAGCTTGTATCCAACGTAACCAGGCAGGCTCTGGATTGGAATCCACAAGGAAAGCGGAAAGTGGGTCGACCAAAACAGACTTGGCGCAGGAGTGTCGACGCTGAGGTGAAGGCCGCCGGAATGACATGGCCCGAGCTAAGGAGGACCTGCCAGAATCGCGTGCGTTGGAGGAGTGTCGTCGCGGCCCTATGTTCCTCAAGGAATCAAGAGGCATAAGGGTAATAAGGGGGCCAGTCACTTCTAATTAATTAGCTGGAGGCAGATTTGTGCAGTTGCACATTTTGTACCCCTTAGTGACGCTAGTTCAAGCAGGAAGGTTCCCTTCTATAGGCATTGATGCTGAGGTCTGTAGTTCCCTACTATAGGCATTGATGCTGAGGTCTGTATTCCCTACTATAGGCATTGATGCTGAGGTCTGTAGTTCCCTACTACAGGCATTGATGCTGAGGTCTGTAGTTCCCTACTACAGGCATTGATGCTGAGGTCTGTAGTTCCCTACTATAGGCATTGATGCTGAGGTCTGTAGTTCCCTACTATAGGCATTGATGCTGAGGTCTGTCTCTGAAGCTCTCCACAGACGTCTGCTTTGCTGTGCCAGTCCTGAGCTGTCGGCTTCAGCCGCCTTCACTCGGAGCATGTGACTGGAAATCTGATTGGTCCACGTGAGTCTGATTGACGGGCAGTTGGCCAATTACTGTGGTGTACTATAAAAGTAGTTTGGGGGAGGGGGACGGGAAAGGGGTGGTCTGTAGGGTAGGGAAAGGACGGAGTAGAGATGGAATGGAAAAGGGAGGGGACATGGGGAAAGAGAATTCCGTCACAACACTGACGACGCTGGAATCTTCTGTGTCGTCTGATGGATTGGTTCCAGAGTGAGAGAGCTCATGTTATGAGTTCAGTCTGGCTGGCTGGCTCTCTTCAATCGCTCTTTGTTCTTGTGTGTGCTTCTTAGTATGTAGGTCTGTCTTTTGCCTGTTGAGACTGGTTTTTGATGAGGGAGAGAGAGACAGAGACAGAGACAGGGAGAAATAGAGACAGAGACAGAGAAGGAGGAAGAAAGGAGAGAGAGAGAGAGAGAGAGAGAGAGAGAGAGAGAGAGAGAGAGAGAGAGAGAGAGAGAACTTTGATGTTTTATTGTCATTACCATGAAAGGTCTCTTGACGAAGAGAATAACCGTGAAACAAGTCTTTGTCTAAGAGAGAGAAAGAGAGAGAGAGAGAGAGAGAGAGAGAGAGAGAGAGAGAGAGAAAGAAAGAGAGAGAGAGAGAGAGAGAGAGAGAGAGAGAGAGAGAGAGAGGCACTTTGATGTTTTATTGTCATTGCTGTGAAAGGTCTCTTGACGAAAAGGATAATCTTTAACAACTTTTTGACACACACACACACACACACACACACACACACACACACACACACACACACACACACACACACACACACACAGAGAGAGAGAGAGAGAGAGAGAGAGAGAGAGAAGATCTTGTCTCATTATGTTTACTCAATACAATTGCAGAATCTGTCATATTGTGAAATATAATCAGAAAGTGCAAGACAGACCTTGCCAGTGCAGGTCCACTCAAGACAGTTAAGGCTGAAACGGAGAAGACTGAAAGGAAACTGTTGTTGTTGATGCTGCTGCTGCTATTGTTGCTGCTGGCGCTGGTGCTGCTTCTACAACAACAACAACAACAGCAACATCAGGACAACAACTGCTTCTACTACATATTACTACTGCTGCTGCTACTACTACTTCTACTACTACTACTTCGACTACTACTGCTACTACAGTCTCAAGTTCATTGTATAACATTCTTGGTGGTTTATAGTGAAATTGCAGTCACTGTAGCTGTCTCCTTGAGACGTGACAGTGTGCGCGATAAAAAAAAGCTAGACCAGTCTTTAATGAATACAAATTTGTGTTGGCCTTTTCTTGTGTTGTTGTTGTTGTTGTTGCTGTCTGCGTGGGTCAGCTAGTAGGGAAGTTTCAAGTTTTTTTTTTTTTTTTTTTTTTTTTTTTTTTTGTTTTAAACATTTTTATTTCTTCATTCCAACAACCATCAACAATCATGCAACATATTTTGATCATAATAATTATGCCATTGGTTTGAAGATTTTTTCACGGAACTGAATATCTGAAAGAAAAAAAAAAAAAAAAATGAAAAGTGGAATCGCAAATCAAGATCCTGAACAAAGACGCATGATCAAATAAATCCGATAATTTGAAAGGATCAAAATTACATTAATAACTGAACAAACATATCACTAACCATACACACTGGTTTCCCCCCCCCCCCCCCCCTCAACCCTTCCTTTTGAGGCAAAATGAACGCTTACATTCATTTAGATTTAGTTATATTGTTGTTCATTCCTTCATACAGTGGATATATAACAAACAAAAGACATATTTTTGCAATCAGCATTCACAGTAATCTCTATATGTATGCATATTTTCTTTTAAGCTGAAGTTATCCATTCTCTCCCACAGTTATTTTTCACAATATAATCCAATACAAGATAATATCACAATATCAGTGATCACAATAGTAACAATACTATCATAGTATTAACACTGATAAAGAATACTGGTAATAATAATATTGATATACTAGTAATGATGGTAATTATAGTAATAATAATGATTATAATGATTATGATAATAGCTATAGATAATAGCTATCACAGTAGCAGTGACCAATATATTAGCAATAATAACATCAGTATCAGTGTTATCAAGAATATCAAAAATTCAGTAGTCATAACAGCAATACCAAAGTTTATGTATGCATTCTAGTTTTAAGTTGCAATTTCAATTGTAACAATGCCATTTTATACATGTGTACTAACAACAATGAAAAACCCGCTGGACTGCAATTCAACAAGACTCATACACACTTATTCACAAACACTTCAATGCATTTCGTCTCGCAGTCATTGACTCATATGCACACACTGAAGTAAACTTGGTAATTTGAATCTTGCTAAAGGAGAGAATGAATGAATTATTCTGGCTTATTCATTGGGGTCTTCAAATAGAGGTTTAAAGTTTGTCCATTTCATTTCACACTTGTATAGGTCATTATTAGCTGATGCTATTAGTCTTTCAAGGCTGAATCTTTCTTTGAGTATTTTTTTGAACACTGAAACTATTGGATGACTTTTATTTATTTTACATCTATATATGTAGTTCTTTGCTATTAAGATTATCAAATCAAATACTGCATCAGTTTTTAAGTCGACCTCAGTTCCAAATATGACTAAATTTTCTGAAAATTGTAGATTACACACCACTGAACATTTTTCCCTAAATACATTTTCTAATGCTTTCCAAAACTCTTTAACATGTTTGCACCTCCAGAACATGTGTTCAATACTGTCTTTCTCTTGGTTACAAAAACTACACTTTTCATTGTTAGTTATTCCCATTTCTTTTAGTACTACATTAGTAGCTATAATTCTGTGAACAATTCTTATCTGCAACCATTTCAGTTTGATATCTTTTGTAAAGTGAATTTTCTGGAAGCACACATTCCAAGGTATATCTCTGTTTAACTTGTCAGCCCATTTGGTGCAACAGTTTGGTCTCCCACAGTCTTTGTTTAATATTTTATAGTATACTTGGGAGCCTTTTTCAGCTACATTGTATATCTTTTTGAGTGCTGCATTGTATTCTAATGGGATATTATTCTCAATATCGACTCCTTGTTTTCTTATATAGTTTTTTATTGATGCTATACAGCCGGCATATGATAGAAAGTCTATTTGTATTCTGTATTTTGCTCTGAATTCTTCCAGTGTTAAAAACTCACCATTGTCTTTCATCAACTGGAATATTCTATTAACGTTCTTTTCAATCCAGCTGTTCAATTTTATCATTTTATTACCAACCTTAATGTTTTCATTGTATAAAATAGGTTCTGCTAATACTTCTTCAGCGTTTTCTGGCCTTATTTCATAATATATTCGTTTATATGAGGAGAACACATGCTGCCAGAATATATTATCTTTGCTTTTCATGCATAAATAATTTGGAGAATATTCTTCTATTTGTTCAATAAATGGATAGCAAGAAATCATAAAATCTTTCCATTTATGGCTTGTGTTTTTAAGTCTTTTTAACCATGTTAATTTTAATGCTGCGATCTTTGCTTGTATATTTGGTACATTCAGTCCACCCTCTTTCATATCTTGAATAGCCGTCTTACGGCATATTTTGTCTCGTTTTCTTCCCCATATAAACCAAAAACATAATCTCTGTAGCTCTTTAACAAAAGAATCTGGGGGGTTTGGTAGCAGTAGCCAAAGATGAGTAAGTTTTGACAAGATTAGAGCTTTTAAAACTGCTATTCTTCCTAAAGGTGTAATTACTCTTTTCAGCCAGGTTTTGAATAGTGCTTTCACTTCAGTCATTTTTTCTTTGTAATTTCTTTGTTCCATTTCTGTAAGGTCTTTAGTAAACCATACTCCAAGTATCTTAAATTCATCTGGATCCCACATCATTTTTAAATGTTCCATATATTTCACATTACAGTTTTTTTTACTTCCAAGCCAAATAACCTGTGTTTTTTCTTTATTTAAAAACAGTCCTGATGTCTTTCCAAACTTCTCGACAAGGTGGATAGATTTTTCAAATGATATTTTATCTCCTTTGATCATCAGTTGTGTGTCATCGGCAAATTGTGATATCTTGTATTCATGTTTCCCAATCCAAATCCCTTTTATGTTTTTTTCTTCTTTCATCATAATGGATAATATCTCCGCGCAAAGCACAAAGATATACGGTGACATCGGGTCCCCTTGCCGACAGCCTCTCTCAATTGAAAACCAATCTGATATCTGACCATTTACAATAACAGTCGATTTAATATTTTTATATAAAATATATATCCATTGACATATACTCTTTCCAAATCCAAAGGCTTTTAGAACTTTGAACATAAAATTCCAATCTACAGAGTCGAACGCCTTCTCAAAGTCAACATTAATTAACATACCTGGAGTATTCTTTGAACTGAGATGGCTTATTAGATCATATATTAGTCTAATATTGCATCCCATATATCTATTTGGGACAAAACCAGTCTGATCATCACTAACTAATGTTGGAAGTACCTTTTTTATTCTGTTAGCTATACATGTTGATCCTATTTTATATATAACATTTAGTAATGTAATAGGCCTCCAGTTTTTCATATACTGTTTTGGTTTACCTGGTTTAGGGATGCATGTAATTATACCCTCTCTCTGCGTTATGGAGAGCTCTCCCTCTCTGTAGCTTTCATTCAAAGCCCTAACCACTAGATAGCCCAACTGCTTCCAGAAACACTTGAAAAACTCTGCTCCGAATCCATCTGTTCCTGGACTTTTCCCATTCTTCATGTTTTTTAATGCAGCGCTTGCTTCCTCCAATGTTATTTCCCCCTCTAAAGATTCACTGTCTTCCTCTGTTAAATTCGGAATTTCGTTAACTAAATCATTTATTTCACATTTTTCTAGATCTCTTTTTTTGTATAGTTCTTCATAAAAATGTTGAACTTCCCTTTTAATCTCACTTGTCTCTTCTATATCTGTTCCCTGAGTGTTCACAAGTTTTGTTATCTGCTTGCTAATAAAGTTGCGCTTTTCTAAGCTACAAAAATATTTAGTTATTTTTTCCCCATCTGCAACCCATCTTGCCTTTGATCTTAACAATACTCCATTCATTGTCTTTTCTCTCAGAGTTGTTAATTCTTGATTATACACTTCAAGTTCTTTCAAATCTTCTTGTGTTTTTTGTTCCTTTTCTTCAATTTTCTTTATCTTTTGTATAACGTTTTTTTCTTTTTGGGTTGATTCTTTCTTTTTCATTGTTGCATAGGAAATAGTCTTAGCTCTTATTTTCATAAGTAGAAAATCAAGAAACGTCCTGTCAGACACCGTCAATTTTATATCTGAGTCTTTCGCATCTTGATGATTATTGTAATCTTCATTATTTTTGGTGTATTCTTTTATTACGTTTTGGATTTCTGTGTTTATTTCGTCTAAGTATTTTTTATCTTTTAACAAGGAGGTATTGAATTTCCAAAAAGTACTGTGTTTAGTGTCATTCCCAAATTTCAGTTTCAGGGTGATCAGTGAATGATCCGACCTATACCCCGGTAAGATATTTGTATCCTCAAAATACCAAATTAAATAGTCTGATAAGAGAAAGAAGTCTAATCTACTTTGTTGTAAAGGTGAAGGCCGTTTCCACGTATATCTTCTGCTGCTTGGATTATTTTCCCTCCAGATATCTGTTAATATTAGTTCAGTCATCATATCTTCAACAGCTTTCTTCGCCTTAGGATTATTAACATGTTTGTAATTGAAACAGTCAATTTCTTGTTCAAGTGTAACATTAAAATCTCCTACAACTATGATATTGTTATTATTGTATGCTTTTAATTTCTGCGTAATTTCATCATAGAAGGCTGGATTGTCCTTATTGGGTCCATATATATTTGCTAACAGCAGCTCTTTCTCCATAGCTGTAAAAGCTATAATAATATAATTTCCATTTGGATCTGTTTCAACTTTGTTTATTTCAAATTCAAAACTATTATTAAAAAGGACCGCAACCCCCCTAGAAGATGAACAATGAGATGCGAAGAAGCATTTATAGCCCCATTCTGATTCTATATATTTGTGCATTTCTCTTTGAAAATGTGTGTCCTGCAAACAGTATATTGAAAAGCTCTTTTTTCTAAGGTAATGAAACACATCTCTTCTTTTTTTGCTATTTCCCAGACCTTGACAATTTAGAGATGATATTGTCAAGGCGCTGGTGTTGTCTGTTCTATTATTCATTATGCATTTTAAAAGTCCACACTTTATTTATTTGTATAATGTTTTCACACTGTATATAATTGTAAAAATTAAAGTTTTTAGTTTTAGTAAGCCTTTTGTCAAAGTCATATTTCAGTGCCTGTGATGAAAAAACACATGTTCCAACTAACACACTGCACTTAGCTCCACTAATCCAACTTTCAAAATGCAAAAAACAATACACATTGATTCTTTGATATAAAATAAACATCCACCAGTTCAAGTGTATCACCATTCAACATTGTACACATCATTGTATCCCCCTTTGGGAAAAATATGCATCTAATAACCAGGAATGTGAATGATCTTGTCCATTGTTCAAGAAGTACATCAGTTTGTTCGAAGTTGTAAATATCTTTTATATTTGCCCCTTTCCCCACTCCCTTGCATTCTGCATTCATACCACCGCTCACAATCATACACTTAAACATAAGAACTAAACACAAAAAAGAAAACCACAAAAAACACGTAATCGTACTTATCTTGGGTTCACCATCCATACACAACACCATTTTATATATCATAATGTATATTTCTATCATAATTCATTGCCAGGCAACAGAACGATGAAAGAATGTTAATACCTTGTTCTTTCTTTTGTTTCACCATTGAAAGAGAACTATGAATAAGACAACATCAGTACATTGTCTCTGTCAGGGGGGAAAAAAAAAAAAAAAAAAAAAAAAAAAAAAAAAAAAGGCGTATCCTGTCCTTGAAGTCACAAAAAAAACAACAACAAAAAAAACAAAAACAAACAAAAAAAAGAAAAAACCCACAAACAACAACAAACGAAACTCCTGTTCAGCTGTGTTAATTGGCACACAGGGAAAAGGCTCAAACAGCCAGTGTAATCAAAGAGTCTTTAAGCAGGACATACCGGCACCACATAAACCAAAGACAGTATCACTTCTAGACTATCCTACAGTCATGAGGCACAAATAAAAAATAAAATAAAATAAAATTTAAAAGAAAAAAAAATTAAAAAAAAAAAAAAAAAAAAACCCTGTCAGAGAAGGAACTATTAGTACTTTAAGTAGCCAACTCCAGACTGACAACAGCCTACAGTTGGACACTAATAAATATACTTTAAGTTTTGAACACTGAAAAAGTTTCTTAACAATCACAATGTGATGACAGAACAACCAAACGTTACTACATAATCTATAGTATTCTTTTAATTTTGGCCATTAAACTCCTGAGGCATGAAATGAAACTGATGATTCTAATCTGGGTGATAATTCCATTTTCCCCCCTAACAGATCAAAACAAACGTGTCACGTGGCCACTCTGCATCAGCCTTGACCCTTGACCCTCGATCTGAGCTTCCAGATGACACAACACCTTGATCTAGAATTTACAATGCACTTGATACAAAAAAAAAAAAAAAAAAAAAAAAAAAAAACTTAGTTGAAAAGAAACAAGCAAATTTAAACCTTTTAAATAATTTTGAATAACCAAATTACTTCTTAAACTTGAAAATGAATGTTCAAAACAGCATCTGAAAACTATGGCTATCACTTACTACATGTCAGACAAAAAAAAAAAAAAAAAAAAAAAAAAAAAAAAAAAAAAAATCAATTTTAAGACAGATAATACTTTAACCAGGGTCACTTTATCACTAGGCGTAGGTCTAATCTTGCCCAAGCATTTACTTCTTTGCCCATGTGGCACGATCAGCAGAATGTTTGAACTCTGCTGAAGATCGAACGTTAACAATTTTACCGTTTTGCGTTTTCATAATGACTGAGCCGTTTCTGGTCCAAGCTTGTGCACAAACACTGGTATCACTTTTCACAGTGCATAGTAGTGTGTACGCTCTGGGAGTGAGATCTTCTACAAATACTGTCTTCGTACCTTTAAGACCTTTCCGGGCATAGAGCACAGTATCTCGAACGCGTCGCGACACGAATCGTACCACAATACCTCTCGGTTTGTTGGTATCCTTGGCGGAGTTGGTAGATCCAACAGGTCGATGTGGCCCGACTCGGTGCACGGCCTCGATCTGCTCGCTCGTGACTTTCAGCTTCAGCTTGGTGTTAAGCAGAGACAGCACCTTGGTTTCACACTCTTCCTGGGTCTCAGTTTTGCCCTCTTTAACCCCATATATCCGCATGTTATTTCTACGTACGTAGGCAGACACTTCTTCAGATCGGCGATCTGCAATTTCTGCCAGATGTCGGGCTTCCGCAAGCTGCTGTCGTAGGTCCTCTTCTCTCTCCTTTGCCTCCGAGACCTCTCTTTTCAGCTTATCATTCTCCAACTGAACAGTATAGATGCTTGCTCGGAGTTCGTTCACAGTGTCACAGAGTTTGCACAGTTTGTTCATGATGTCAGAGTTGCTGACTTCACGATCACATCCCTCCTCAATGGGAAAAACTTCCTCTGCAACAGTAGCTTCAATCATGTCGGAGTTCCCTTCCCTCTCCCCATCAGCCATTTCTCCGCCAGAAACTGAATCAAATTTAGGCAACACTTTTTCACTTGAAGAAACAGGAGAGCTAGTTATTGTCTCAATCTTTTTCTTTTTCTTTTCCTTAGACTTAATTATTGAGTCATCTGACGCACTGAACACTGACTGAGGCGAATCTGAACCACGTTGATGTTTACGTTTGACAGGTGTGCTGACGCCATGTTTTCCTTCCATGTCTGAGTTCACAGTCAAACACACACATTATCCCAAATTTCACAGTGCCTCGGTCCCGTTGAGTGGCTCAAACCTGGCGTTGGTGTGACGGCAGTCACGGTGTCACTTTCGGACCATCCTGGTGTCCACTCCGGTCGATAACCAACTCCAAACGCCAATTAATAGCGGACCCCACAAACTTGGCGCCCGCCTCCGACGTGAGCACCGGAAGTTCCCCCGGGAAGTTTCAAGTTTGTCCTGCACGCTTCTCGTCTTCTCGTCTGTGGGCTAGGTAAATGGGTACCACAAGCAACATTAATTTGAAGTTATGACAAAAAAGTAGATGGAAGTATTGATGTACATTGATTTGAAGTCATGAGCGTGTAAGGCAGATGGAACTACTGATGTAGCGAGCGACATGGCCGAAGAGACCTGTAGACCACCCACTTCTTGCAATGAAGCAAAGCAGATGTTCCGCTTTGAAGGCAGCACTCGGCAGGGTCGTCTGTGGTAGGGCGCCACGAGACACGAGGGTGTCTGTCCACTGGGGCATGCATGGACAAAATGAAGCCCAGGTCCCTTTCAAGCAGTGAACTGACTACCCAGCACAAACACTGTACTGCCAACCAATATAAATTTCCCTCAGACATTAGCTTTGCTGTCATGGTTCCGACCCCTCTCTCTCCCCCTCCCCTTACCCTCCACTCCACGAAAAATTCCCCCGCCTCCATCCTTCCCCTCACGCTACTTCCTACCGACACCCTCCCTCCCCCCTCCCCCCTCGCCCCCCCTCCCCCCTCGCCCCCCCCCTGCTATTTGTCTCCTGGTCTGTTCAACCATTCACTTATTACGAGTTCTGGCGGGGGTCTGCCTAGCTCCCTGAGTGACAGGCAGTCAGTTAATGATTGTAGTGGACTGAAGAAAGGTGGGGTTCCTTGCTCCCAGTGTCAATACCGGGCTTCCATCATAGCGGTGACGGCACGGCACCGCAATTCATGTTGGCTGATGGTTGATTGGTTTCAGGGACTGGGTCTGTTTGTCGCGGCTGTGTGGATGAAGGAGTTGCTCAGTGTCTCTGGTTCTTTATTTTTGTTTTTGTCTCTGGCCGTTTTGCGGTTTAAGGATGCTTGTGTGTGTGTGTGTGTGTGTGTGTGTGTGTGTGTGTGTGTGTGTGTGTGTGTGTGTGTGTGTGTATAAGAGTGAGAGAGAGAGAGAGAGAAGAGAGAGAGAGAGAGAGAGAGAGAGAGAGAATCTTTTCCTCACGATTGGTCAGAACCTGACACGTCATCATTTTTAAGATTTCTCCATGACAGAGTAGTTCTAAAGCAGACATGACCTGTAAAAACCTCAAGAGACTAAAGTTTGGAATCAAAATAAACAGAAGAGATCAAAACAATGGATGATAAAGAAATTTGGTCTCAAAAGGGAACAATGGAAAAAAGAATAATGCAAACAAAACATGGAAGGAGAGAGAGAGAGAGAGAGGGGAGGGGTAGGGAGAGAGAGAGAGAGAGAGAGACAGAGAGACAGAGAGACAGAGAGAAGGGGCGGGGAGAGAGAAAGATATAAAAAGATGGATAGATAGATAGATAGAGAGAGAGAGAGAGAGGAGAGAGAGAGAGAGAGAGAGAGAGAGAGAGAGAGAGAGTAAGTGTGGATGGGTGGGGGAAGTTAGGTACTCTGCTCCATATTTTGATGCCACGGACCTAACTACCGACTGGCTTTGCTGTCCATTAATTTTTTCGTAGGAGGTTAGACGCGTGTGAAATAACTCGCTGCCCTTGTCATCCTGTGTTTTCACAAAGAGACAAAGAGACACAAGCAATCATGTTACTCTTATTCTTTCAATCGACTCTTGTTGTCGGAAAGCTGCCGTCCTTTGCATGCTTGAGAATTCCATGTTTGATTATCAAAGCTCGGATTTGTTTTCAACAAAGCTGAAATCTCCGTGAACTCTGGGGAAAAAAAAACTCAAAGTGCGAAAATGTTGGTGACTTCTTCTTAGCAGGCTGATACACGCTGTGACGTAATGTTGAAAACTTGACATACAAAGGCCCTCTTTTGAAATAACACCACCAAGCAGATCCTTCACGTTCGCGTTGTTTTATTATGTGAAACTCTGACCCGACTGGCGTTTGAATCTCATGTGCAACTGCTGCTAAAATTGTTGTTGTTGTTCTCGTACCCTGGCTAAAAGACTCCAGGGATCATCCAAACAGCCGAAGTACTTGAACACTATGGTACAAATGCATCAGCTGGGGATGAGAACATTACGTGTGTGACCGTTTTTGATTACCCCGCCACGTGGGCAGCCACACACCGACTTCGAGGGATTTGGGAGACTGATAATGTTATGCTAGATTTGGGAGACTGATAATGTTATGCTAGCTTGTCACAACTGAAGACAATCCCCGCATAACTATGCAGAACATAACAACATTTTGATGTAGCCTTGGTATTCTAGCCTATGTCAGCTGCTAAAGTAAACGCCATGATATCACATCAGGCAAACATCTGGTCTTAAAACAGACATTGCGAAACATCTTTCGGGAGAAATCTGCAAACGTCAACAGCAATAATCGCCCTTTCATGCTTATGTTTCTTTATCCACTTATGGTGTCTTACATGTAGTCTACTATCATCACCAGCATGGTCTGGTGCCCGGCAGGACAGTAGCTTAGGATGACGTGGATGGTCCCAAATCCAGGTCCTCTGAGGAGGTAGCATCACTGATACTGGGGGTCTGTCTGTCTCTAGAGCTTCATTGTGATGTCTGCTTTGCTGTGGTAGTCCCAAGCTGTCTGCTTCAGTCTCTTCTATGTGACTGGAAGTCTGATCGCTCCAACAGAACTGACAGCCAATCTACCAGTCACGTTGTTGTACTGAGGAAAAAAGGGAGGGGCTGGAGGTGGGATGGAACGGGGGTGGAGGGGGGGGGGGATGGGGGAGGCATAGAAGGAGGAGGGTAAGGGAAGAGGCACAGAGAGGAAGGAGGTTGTTCTGCCCCCCCCCCTCTCTCTCTCCCCCAAATCGCCCCATGTCAGTGGGAGAGTCCCATCACAGGGTTGATGGCGCTACAATGGGTACTGGCAGAAGCGATGGGTTTGTGGTGAGAGAGCAGCTCATAGTGTGATGTCTGTCTGGTTGGAGGATTCTCTTCAACTTCCCCCCTGTTTGTTGGGTGTGTGTTTGTGATGCTGAGGGCTTGTCTCTCAGTCGATATTGGATTTTAGTGTGTGTGTGTGTGTGTGTGTGTGTGTGTGTGTGTGTGTGTGTGTGTGTGTGTGTGTGTGTGCGTGCGTGCGTGCGTATGTGTGTGTCTGAGAGAGAGAGAGAGAGAGAGAGAGAGAGAGAGAGAGAGAGAGAGAGAGAGAGAGAGACACTCTTGTCTGTAGAATTCGAAATAATCTGACTCATCATCATTGAAACATAGGTTGCTCACTTTGTTCTCTTCACTCAGAGTTGACTTAAAAGAGACCGACTGCAGCTTGGAAACTAAGAAAAAAAAACATTTCGACAACAGCGAGGAGTGACAAGGGAAGTAATACAAAAAAAAGTGTGGGAGTTGGACAGAAAAGAGAGGCGGACTGATGGGTTACTTAATTAAGGAAGCTGGAAGTAAGGTTCTCTGCTAATTAAAGGAGAGTCATGTTCCCAGTTCGACACTCAGACCTTGAGCAGCTACAGGCTGCAATGTTGATATCATAAGACAGGCTGGAAGAGACCAGCAGACCAGGTTCCCTCAACCTACATTCCTACCCTCCCACCACTGCCTTAATCAATCCTAAAACCATCAGGCAGTCGTCCTTCACCTCAACATGCATGCACTTCATGATCATGAGCAGCGTCGTCCACCGCATAGCATTATATAGCAGCCAGAGTGACAGGCATAGCCTCAAGACCCAGGTCCTCTTCAACAGCTGAAGAAGCAGCACTGATGCTGGGATCTTGTCTCTGTAGCTTCACCACCCCCCCCCCCCCCCCTCCGACGTCCGCTTTGCTGTTCTGATTTTCAACCGTCTTTTTCAGTCCCTTCGCTATGAGCATGTGATTGGAAGTCTGACCGCTCCACGTGAGTCTAATTGACGGGCAGTCCGTCAGTTATAGGGATCCACTGACGGAGGAGAAAGACAGGGCGAGGAGGGGAGAGAGATGGATGGATGGGAGCGTAAAGAGCGGGAGAGGGTGAGAGAAGGGAAGAGTGGTGGTGGTTAAGGAGGGTTTTGTGTCCACTCCATATCAGCGAGAGAATGGCATCAGGACGTGGATGGCTCTGGAATCATCCCTGTTGTCTGATGGATTGGTTTCGGAGTGAGAGAGCTTCTTATACTGTCTGTGAGGTCTGTCTGTCTAGCTGGCTGGTTCCCTTCAATCGCTCGTTGTTCTTGCCGTGTGTTTTTTTGAGAATGAAGGTCTGTCTTTGCCTGTTGATTCTGGCTTACTTTAAAGCGCGCGCGCGTTTGTGTGTATGTGTGTGTGTGTGTGTGTGTGTGTGTGTGTGTGTGTGTGTGTGTGTGTGTGTGTGTGTTTGTGTGTGTGTGTGTGTGTGTGTGTGTGTGTGTGTGTGTGTGTGTGTGTTAGTGTTAGGAAAGGGAGAGAGGTTTATATATATATATATATATATTTGTGTGTGTGTGTGTGTGTCTCTGTGTATAGACAGATAGATAGATAGATGTATATATATATATATATATATATATATATATAAGAGAGAGAGAGAGAGAGAGAGAGAGAGAGACTCTGGATCTTTGATATGTTATTATCATTACCATGAAAGGTCTTTTGACAACGAAGATAAAATGAAGCAACGCTTTGTCTGAGAGAGAGAGAGAAGAGAGAGAGAGAGAGAGAGAGAGAGAGAGAGAGAGAGAGAGAGAGAGAGAGTATGAAAATCCATCTTCTCTCCTGATTCGTGCAGAGCACCTCATTCACCGTTCCATCAAATATAAGTGGAGACTTGGCCAGTTTAACCACATTGAAGACAGTTAAGGCTGAAGAAGCGGAAGAAGAACGAGGGAAATTTACCAAACCAGAAATCAACACTCATGAATGAGAGGTAAAAGGACAAAACGCGAGAAACCTATTTTCCGAGGGTAAAGCGGATACTGTCGTGGAAACACCGATTAAAAAAATTTTTTTTTAGTCCATTTCCACATTGGATGTTCAGTGAAAGTTTGCTGAGTTTAGCGTAAGACCGTGACTAGCGATTAGCCAGATAATTGGAACTGTTTACTAAAAGAATGCGGGGAGAATGGTGGGGGTAGGGAGATAGAGGGAAGCAGAAGGGGATGAGAATGGGGGGCGTACAAGTGGGGTGGGAAGTGGAGGGGGCCCGTACGAGGCTGGAATTGGCGGGGAATTGGGAGAGGGTGTTGTCTGACTCTATGCCACCATTGGCGATTCCATTACAGTGATGGCAACTTTACAGCCTATAATTGTATCACCATTGTTTCTGTTGTTTTGTTTTTTATTGTTATACTCCCATCTCTCCCCCTCTACCTCCTCTTCCGCCTGCTCCACTTTCCTACCCCCCCCCCCCCCCCCACCTCCTCCTACTGGTGCAGATGTTATTGCTGCAACTGCAGTTATTGGAATCGCTGTTGCTGCTGCTATTATCACTATTGCTACTTCTGCTGTTTCTGCTGTTACTGTGATTGCTGCTGCTGCTGCTTCGACCACTGCGTAATTGTTTTTGTGATTGCTTTGCTTGCTGCACGTGTGTTGTATTTTTCTTTCGCTTCACTTCTGATTTTGCTGGCATCAGTAATTGTACTATAAAATGTGTGTGTGTGTGTGTGTGTGTGTGTGTGTGTGTGTGTGTGTGTGTGTGTGTGTGTGTGTGTGTGGTGTCTCACAGGCTGTTGGTGGGGGCCCCTAAAGCGCAGACGGCCCAGCCCGGCGTGGAGAAAGGAGGCGCTGTGTACAGGTGTCGCACGGACAGGCTCAACTCCTGCCAAGAGATCCCCTTCGACCCTTTAGGTAGGAAAGTGAAAGCTAAGGCTCTTCTTACTCATGGCAAGGGGTCTTACTATCCCGTAGGAAAGTGAAAGCTAAGACTTCTTACTCATAGAAGGGGTCTTGATATCCCTTAGCAAAGTGAAAGCTAAGGCTCTTCTTACTCATGGCAAGGGGTCTTAATATCCCTAAGAAAAGTGAAAGCTAAGGCTCTTCTTACTCATGGCAAGGGGTCTTAATATCCCTTTGGAAAGTTAAAGCTAAAGCTTATCCTGCACATGGCAAGGAGCCTAAATCCCATCAGGAAATTTAAGCTTAGGCACGTCCTACACATGGCAAGCGATATGATTCCTCTTCAGCCCTTTAGCTCTAGATAAAACTGCTAAACTGTTTTGCTGCCTTGTCCTTTCTCATTCAAA
>CM065718.1:88157893-88162893 GCA_033310375.1 Conus canariensis
TGCTGCTACTTCTTCTTCTTCTTCTGCGTACGCAGGCTGAAACTCCTGCGGACACCCCTGTGTAGAAAGGCAAGGTTAATCCCATCTACCCAACAAATGGAGTGGAGTTTTGTGTGTATGACCGTTTTTTTTTTTATCCCGCCATTAAGGCAGCCATACTCCATCTTCGGTGAAGGTGCATGCTGTGTGTAACGTGTCATCCATACCAACGGCCTAACTGTCCTTCTCTTCCGAAAGTTGGTGATGAGATTTGACGTGTGTGCAAGATGTTATGCGTGCGTTCACACACGGAACCTCGGTTTATAGTCTCTTTCGGAGGACTGTATGGGAAATAGTCAGAACCAGTGTTAACTCCGAGGGAAAGACCCCCCTGTGCCGAAACGGCCCAGCGGAGATTCGAACCCGCAACCCCAAGATCTCATTGCTACAACTTAGCAGATGTCGGACTTGCACCTTCAGTTCAACGCGCTGGTCAGACCTTGGGTACCTACCTAAGATTGTCTTCGCTTTTATCATTGTGTGTGTGTGTGTGTGTGTGTGTGTGTGTGTGTGTGTGTGTGTGTGTGTGTGTGTGTGTGTGTGTTCGATTGTTGTCTGTGGGTTTTTTTTCCCCATTGTGTCACTTGTTCTTTCCCTTTCTTTCCCTCGTGCATTGCATAACCGTAAACATCCTCGGAAAGCGGTGTCGAGGGTATCTTATATTCCTCTGGTAAATCAGAGCATCTGTCAAGAAGGGAATGTGACTCTATTGTAGTGATTGCGAATTCTTTTCTTGTGATTGCAAGTGCATGGAATTATTATCATCTTCATTGCAAGAGATTTGTCTTGTTGGCCTCTACTTTTGTGTATTCAAAACTGGCTAGGTAGTAGCTAGCTAGTTAGCTAACTGACTAATTATGTATCTAGCTTCTACTAAGGAACGCATCATGCACGCGTGCACGCACGCACACCGACCGACTAACCCACCAACTAATTAACTAAAGAAAGGACGACAGTGGGGTTCGAGAAAGGCGGTCAAGTAGATAATGCATTCGTGTAGGGAGCGAGCGATTCCCGGGTCCTTGGGTCGAATCTTGCCGTTCAGTAGGTGTTTCTTCTTCTTCTTCGTCTTCTTCTTCTTCCTTCTCCTCCTCCTCTTCGTCTTCTTCTTCTTCTTTGTCGTCGTCGTCGCCGTTGTCTTCTTCTTCTTCTTCTTCTTCTTCTTCTTCTTCTTCTTCTTCTTCTTCTTTCTTCTTCTCCTTCTTCTTCTTCGTCTTCGTCTTCTTCTTCTTCCTCCTCCTCCTCCTCCTCTTCGTCTTCTTCTTTGTCGTCGTCGTCGTTGTCGTCGTCTTCGTCGTTGTCTTCTTCTTTTACTTCTTCTTCTAGACCTTAGTAGTCTGGGCGTTAGCCTATCCGATGACACAATGAACTCACACTTACTTCTGATGTCCATTGTGTCGTTGTCGTTTTCAGGGAACAACATACGGTGGAATAAAACGGCCTACGTGGAGACTGAGGACAAATCGCACCAATGGTTTGGAGCCACGGTTCAGAGCTCGGGAGAAAATGGCGTCATTGTGGTGAGCCATCAGCCGTATTCTGTCTGTCTGTCTGTCCTTCTGTCTGTCTGTCTCTCTGTCTTTCTGTTTGTCGGTTTTGTGTGTCTCTGTGCGTATGCGTCCATGCGTATCTTCCGTCTTCAACCTCTCATTCCTTTTTGTTTATTGATGTTTTTCTTTTTCTCTCTTTCTTTCTTTCCTTCTTTTTAGTATGATTATCTCAATTTCTCTTGTTTATGATTGTCTCAGTATCTTTCTTCCTTCCTTCCTTTCTTTGATCTTCAAATGAAATTAGAATGTTACTTTCTTTCTAGTTTTCTTTTTTGGTAGAGAAAAAGGCTTCAAAGGAAATGACGTCACTGTGAAGTGTAACACTTTTTCATTCATTCATTCAATCACTCATCCATCTTTGACTGCATCCATTCGTCCATCCGTTCATGTATTCATTTATCCGTCCATCCAACCATCCATCCACCCATCCGCCCATCCTTCCTTTCTTATTTCTTCCTTCCTTCATACTTTTATTTCTGCATGCATTATCCATCCATCCACAAACCATTATTTCAATAGATTGTGACCGTTTTCTGGTTGTTATCTGTCCTCCTCCTCCTCCTCCTCCTCCTCCTCCTCCTCCTTCATCATCATCATCATCATCATCATCATCATCATCATCCATCATCATCATCATCATCTCTTCTTCTTCTTCTTCTTCTTCTTCTTCTTCTTCTTCTTCTTCTTCTTCTTCTTCTTTCAAGGTCTGTATAGCACGTTGTCAGTGTATGTGACAATATCTCCATTTGCCCGCTCGATGAGTGATGTGATATTGTGAATCTTTCCCCATACTCAAAAGAGGGTAGCCACGCTTCTTAGGCAGAAAAGGTTTCTGCTTTACTCTCGTTGCAAGTACGCACGCATGTACACAGGCAACTCACCCCCACCCCTCCGCTTTCTCCATCCGCCCCTCCTCATTCTCCCCCACCCCTCCCACCATCCATTATATACACTCGTATACATATACACATGCAGGCACGTACATATTCTTACATACACACTAGCAATCGCGCGCCCTCGCGCACGCATGCAGGTACGCTCGCAGGTACGCACGCAGGCATGCACGAAGGCACACACGCAGACGCGAACATGCACGCACGCACGCACGCGCACACACACACACACACACACACACACACACACACACACACACACACACACACACACACACACACACACACACACAACACCCTTCCCCATCTACCGCCCACCTCTCGCCAGTCTGATAAACTAAACTACAGAAAACAGTTCAAGTCAAACCAAAATGTACGACCACCCTGCACCGCCGGGACAAAGACGACACGACGCAGGTCTAGTAGTATCTGTGGAGATGGATGCTGCTGATGCCAGACTTGTTGTATAACCCATGAATCAACTCACACAGACAGCCCCGCGCCACTAAACAAGTCCACAAATCGGAACCGCGGCGAGATAAGACGTTGCTGGCGAGAGGACTGTATTCCGGAACCCAGACCATATTTTTGGTGCCCCCCTCCCCCCTCTCCCCAACCCCCGCCCCCGACCCCACTCACCCTGTTAACCCCACACCGAAGTTTGCGAGGCATAACGGTCACACACCGCTATTTGGAAAATAATGCGTTATCTCAATCCACGTGTTCGCAGCATTTTAAAATTAAGGCGTAGCATGGAGTTCGGACGAAACCAGAAGAAAAAAAATCTGTTCTTACAGATCCCACCCTCATACACACACACACACACACACACACACACACACACACACACACAACGCATGCATGCACGCACGCACGCACACACACACACACACACACACACACACACACACACACACACACACACACACGCACGCACACACACACACACACACACACACACACACACACACACACACACACACACACACACACGCACGCACACACACACACACACACACACACACACACTCCTCCTTTACCTCAAGTCAAGCTTTCAGGGTTCAGTATTCATATGGTGAGATTTTTGCGTCAGGTATCCATTGTGTTTCGACATTATGTCCGTTTGGAGCCAGCTATCATGTCTCTTGATTCGCATATTAAAGATAAAGAGGGGGAAATGGAAGCAACTTTCAGATGTAACACAAATTTTGAGAAGAAACCGTCTGTCTGTCTGCCTGTCTGCCTGCCTGCCTGCCTGTCTGTCAGCCTTCCTGCCTGCCTGTCTGTCTGTTTATCGGCATATTCACAGAATGAAAAACTCAAGACAACCTTGGCACAGAGTTCCTGGTGTGTTGCTCACAAGAACATGAACGTGGTAGGGCCTACTGCAGATAACAGCCCTTGGGGTTCACATGTGATTTTTAAGTCCAGCCGAAGATATTTTCCCTTTTTTTTTCTTTCTTTCCTTCCGTTGTCTTCGTCTTCTTCTTCTTCTTGTTCTTGTTCTTGTTGTTGTTCTTCTTCTTCTCCTTCTTCTTCTTCTTCTTCTTCTTCTTCTTCTTCTTCTTCCTCCCCTTCTGCTCCTTCTCCTCCTCCTCGTCCTTCTTCTCCTTCTTCTTCTTCCTCCCCTTCTGCTTCTTCTTCGTCTTCTCCTCCTTCTCGTCCTTCTCCTCCTCCTCCTTCTTCTCCTTCTCCTCCTCCTCCTCCTTCTCCTTCTTCCTCTTCTTCTTCTTCTCCTTCTTCTTCTCCTCCTTCTCCTTCTTTTCCTTCTCCTTCTCCTCCTCCTCCTCCTCCTTCTTCTCCTTCTCCTCCTCCTCCTTCTTTCTTCTTCTTCTTCTTCTTCTTAAGGAAGAGAGGGCAGAGAAAGGGGTCAAAAGAGGGAGAGGAGAAGGGGAATAGAAAAGACGGGAGGGGAGAGAGTGGGGTTTGGAGGTGCGGGACAGGGAACTAAGGGCTGAGGGTGTGTGTGTGTGGGGGGGGGAGTGGGGGGAGTGGGGGTGGGGGGGGGGGGGGTGGAGGTTGAGGAAGGGGGAGTGGCGGAGGAAGATGGTACTTCAGCTTCTCGGTATCAGTGTGGAGTCGCGGTATCGTGGGTGATATCAGCTTGAGTTACTGAATGTACACATACATAAAAAAGAAGCAGTTTTTTTTCCTTTTTGTTCTTCTTCTTCTGTCTTTTCTTCTTCTTCTTCTTCTGCTTCTTCTTCTTCTCCTCCTCTCTCCTCCTCCTCTCCTCCTCCTCCTTCTTCTTCTTCTTCTTCTTCTTCTTCTTCTTCTTCTGCTTCTTCTCCGTCTTCTTCTTCTCCGTCTCCTCCTCCTTCTTCTTATTCTTCTTCCTCTCCTTCTTCTCCTTCTCCTTCTTCTCATTCTCCTCCTTCTCCTTCTACTACTTCTCCTTTTTTTCGTTAAGGAAGAGAGGGCAGAGAAAGGGGTCGAAAGAGGGAGAGGAGAAGGGGAATAGAGAGAGAGAGGGGGGGGGGGGAGTGGGGTTTGGAGGTTGGGGACAGTGGACTAAGGG
>CM065718.1:88177893-88180393 GCA_033310375.1 Conus canariensis
AACTGGAGTAACAGGACAACTGTGGTGGAATTTTATGTTATCAAAAGATATTACTTCTGCAAGCGTTGTTTCTTTACAAAAAGTATTAACACAGTAAGCATATGATTCAACAGAATACTGCACATCTACACTCCGTAGAGAGCTAACAGCGCTATTTATAAGGACCGGGAAAGCGACCACGGACAACATGACGTCAACACCGGTTTGTGTGATGATGATGATTTTGCCAGAGATGGTCAGGTCTGGGGGTCATGCTTCAGTGCTGTCCGCCGGCTGGGGGTCAGAGGAGCTGTGACTTGCAATTAACGGCTGATTAGTGTCACACCTGCTGGGATGTCTAATGAGACAGTAGGTAATGAGCACGGACTCTATCATGACCTGTGGTGGAGCCCCGTCTGTGAAAATCATTACTGGTAAGTCTCCGCCCGCCCTCCCGCCCCTTTGTGAAAGGTACGACGGTCATGTATGGTCGTTTATTAGCCTCAAAAGGTCGTTGTTGCTGTCTTCGCAATAAGAACAGTATTTATCACCGGGGAAATAATAACGATTACTATTTCTCATTAAAGAACTTACAGTGTGAATGACACGGTGAATATGATGCAGAAGCAGTCATTTTCAAGTGAAAATAACTATCCTCATCGGTTTTTATGCTGTTAAGGCATACGATGATGAGTTCAAAGAAAGAAAATAAATTTATGAGCCCAGTAAGACATGAGGAGTGAACAGTTAATTATGGCTAATGTTTTCGTCATCCGACATTATGAGCCTTTGCGAATGTATTGTCTTCACGCCTACAGTTCTCGCAGTGATGACAATGTTACCAGTGTGTCTGCCTGTACATCAGAGTGATTGCTTTCGAGAGACATAATAATATAGATCTTCTTTTGAGAGACATAATGATTATTTTCCTGAATGGTAACTGCTTATGTGAGTCATAATTACTGTTTTATTGTTGATCACGTTTGACTACTATATGAGGCCAAAAAGCAAGAAAATGAGTATGATGAACAACATCAGAGATCATTGACTATTCTCATGAAGGAAAAAAAGGGCTTTTAAAACTTTTTGAAATCCATACCAATATTATTAAGGACTGTGGGCTTTTTTGTTTACCCTGTAACAGTAGACACCTAAGATATAGTCTTGCGACTTTTTGAAAACCTTATGACAATGGGTATTTCTTGAAGAGGAGAGAGAGAGAGAGAGAGGAGAGAGAGAGGAGAGAGAGAGAGAGAGAGGAGAGAGAGAGAGAGAGAGAAGAGAGAGGAGAGAGAGAGAATCACTAGTCTTGTGTGTTTGTCTATTTGTTTGTGCGGTAGTTGGGTGGTTACAGCAGTAGGCCTCCGTCGGTCATAGCTGACCATGGATAGAGTATATCCGACCTAACATTTAGCTGTCATCCGGGCTGTCTGCTCGACCCGAGCAGCGTTGCCTGTGGCTTCAGAAACCGATGCGAGAGTGGCAGTCCTGTCGCAGTGGTCACATATGTATGTTGACACTGGTTTGTTGGCTGTCATCCCCTTTCTGCGGGCTCGCTTTGCTGCTGCAGCAGCTGTCAGTTTGTCTTCGCCAATCTGCAGCTGTTTCTTGAGAGTGCTTCTCCAGCTGTTGCGGTCTGCTGCGAGGTCCTCCCAGGACTCAGTGTTGATCTCAAGCACCTTCATGTCTCTTTTGCAAACGTCTTTGTATCTCAGCTGTGGGCGGCCAATGCTTCTCTGCCCTGCGGCAAGCTCTCCGTAGAGGACGTCTTTTGGGATGCGACCATCCTCCATGCGACGAACGTGGCCCAGCCAACGCAGCAGCACTGGCTTCTAAATCTGAGTGACGTAGGTGCAATCCCCAGCAGTGCCTGGTACGTGCAGCGTGGTCTTACCTTTGTGAACAACATATGGGCAACCAAGATGCTGGTCTCTAAACTCCCTTCGAGTCTGTCTCTGTCTGTCTGCCTGTCTTTGTGCCTGCTCTCTCTCTCCTCTCTCTCTTCTCTCTCTCTCTCTCTCTCTCTCTCTCTGGCCTGCACTTGCCCCCCCTCCCCCTCTCTACTCACCTGTTTAACATATATTCCGTGCCTAATTCGAGAATTTGCCGAATTTGCGCAATGGGCATAACTTTTGCCGATTTGACGTAACGGGCAGCAAATTGCTTGGGCCGTGCCCGCCAGCGACATCAGTCCCATGAGCAGAGCACTCTCTCGCTGAACGCTAGCTTCAACACAGATTACCTCCCTTACAGATGTCCAAACATCGTCCATTGAAGAATGATCCTCAGGATGACATGGGTGATCTCCTCAGAGGCTCCTCACACCTGTGCAGCGTCTCCTGCAGAGAGAGAGAGAGAGGGGGGGGAGAGAGAGAGAGCGGGAGAGAGAGAGAGAGAGAGAGAGAGAGAGAGAAGAAAGAGAGAGAGAGAGAGAGAGAGAGAGAGAGAGAGAGAGAGAGAGAGGTGATGGCATCGGCCGTATCTCCTACTCCCCTGGTGAGCCTCATGGTCTTGGAGAATA
>CM065718.1:88195393-88225393 GCA_033310375.1 Conus canariensis
GAGTGTGTGTGAATGAGTGAGTGAGTGAGTGAGTGAGTGTGTGTGTGTGTGTGTGTGTGTGTGTGTGTGTGTGTGTGTGTGTTGTGTGTGTGTGTTTAACCGTATGCCATGAGTGCTTCTTTCTTTCTCTCTCCCTGTCCTATGTTTCTGTTTGTCTGTCTGTCTGTCTGCCTGCCTGCGTGCCTCTCTGTCTGTCTGTTTCTCTCTCTCTTTCCTTTTCTATCCCTCTGTCTGTCTGTCTGTCTCTTTCTCTCTCTCTCTCTCTCTCTCTCTCTCTCTCTCTCTCTCTGTGTGTGTGTGTGTGTGTGTGTGTGTGTGTGTGTGTGTGTGTGTGTGTGTTAGAGAAGGGGACGGGATAGGAATCTTTTCTCGCCACAAGCTTTGCTAACTTTGCTGTTGAAACTCATCTGTTTAATGCCAAGGGCAAGAATTACGGCCCCTCTCCCCTGCCCCCTCCCTCCCCTCCTTTCCTTCCTCCTCACCCATCTATACACATTCTATGGCTTTATTTTCCTTTCCCCTTACGTTCCTCCTTGAAGCTATAAGCCATGTTCGTTTTGTGTTCCGCAGAGGAGGGTACGCCCCGAGCAAAAGACAAACAAATGCCTATTGCCTATTATGTATGTAATGTCTCAGTTTCACACACCGCCCATACGTTCCTTCTGCTCGTTTGCACTCTCGTGCGACTACACGTGCTCTCTCTCTCTCTCTCCTCTCCTCTCTCTCTCTCTCCTCTCTCTCTCTCTCTCTCCTCCTCTCTCTCTCTCTCTCTCTCATGGGGGTTTCCTTACAAAATGGTCAGAGTCTATCATCTTGCCACCTTTGCCACCTTACCGGAAAACAAAGCTCTACTGAATACAGAGGTTTTTCGCCCAGCAACATCGGTGATAAGATTATCAGTATGGTCATTCAGGGCGTATTTCAAGAATGGATTAAAACAAATCACAAAACAGGTGAACATCAAGCTGGCTTTGGAAAAAAGATTGAACAATGGTTTATATGTTTACCGTCATACCCTTTACATAGAAACAGTTTGCGTGCAACCGTAGTTATATGAAATCTTTATAGATCTTGAAAAAGCTTTTGATTGTAACTCAACAAAGTGAAATTTGCTTTGGCCTATTCTAGCAAAGATTGGAATAAAAAAATAAACCATACGAATGTGTCCAAAGTGTGTGCAGGGTTAAATACGGTGCCAAATTTGCAGATTGTTTTGATTGAACATCTGGGGTAAAGCAAGGTGATGTTTGCAGCCCTGCGCTGTTCTCTCTCTTCATCAATAAACTGGCTGTGAAAGCTATAAACTATGGAAGACATGGTCTTTGTTTTCTTTGTTACGCCTTTGAAGTGTTTGTTGTTGTAAGAGGATATGCTAGTATTATCAGAAACTGTCACTGGATTAAAGAACTGATTTTAAAAAAAAACGCAAAGGGCTGCAGCATCACAACAGTTAAAAATTAAGTGAATAAAATCAGTATCATTTTATTTCATAAAGTTAGATACTTGGCTGCAAGGGAAAGATGGATATACGATACAGTCACACTGTCAGTGTTCAAGGTTACGATCTTAGGGAATTCTTTTAAATACATATTTGGGTTTTGATTCTGTCAGTAAAGATCTATCAAAGAGCCAAAAATACAGTATTATCTATGAAGAAAAGATGATCATTACTAAATGATACTTCACTAAATAAAAAAAAAAAGATTGATAAGAAAATATAACATATCACGCAGTATAGTTGTAAACTGTGAGAATTAACCAAGAAAGCTTATTAGTTTGAATGTGTATACCTGTTTGCTTTGAAGATGTTTGAGTGTGAATCTGCAAACATTTACGATTTCTGTCCAGTGCATTTGATACTGGTAAAATAATTGTTGTAGTTAGAATAACACAGGTTAGCCAGCAAAAGTTTATAACATTTTGTATGAATTAAACATTAGGTGAAAGAACGTTTTTCTACGCTTGGACATAGTTTTGAAAATGTGTTATGAAGCAGATCACAGATCATGATTAATGGATTGAAGATGACAGAAGTGGTATGATCACATTCTCTCTCTCTCCTCTCTCTCTCTCTCTCTCTCTCTCTCTTCTGTGTCTGTCTGTCTGTCTGTCTGTTTGTCTGTTTGTCTGTCTGTCTGTCTGTCTCTCTCTCTCTCTCTCTCTCTTCTATTATTATATATATGTGTGTGTGTGTGTGTGTGTGTGTGTGTGTGTGTGTGTGTGTGTGTGTGTGTGTGTTCAACTGCGATAGTTCTTCTCTACCGTAATTGTTATAGGAGTCATTTAAGAGCCAATTTGATTCGGCCAGTGCGTAGTTTTGCGAACCAAAGTAAAAGAAGTAAAAAAAATTACCAATTTTTTTTTATGTAAAGTATTTATATTACGATCAGATGCTTTGTCTTAAGTTGCCGCATGTTTAGACAATTGTGAAGAAAAGTCTCGCAAGTGAAATGATTGTTCAGTTCAGTATTCTCCCCTTGACGGGACATGACCTAGGCCTGAATAAATCACCCGAATTTGAATTCTGTTCAACTCTGCAGAAAAAGAGATATCCCACCGCCTGTCCTCTCCCCCCCTTTTAATCGGTTTCTAACGGCTGTCAGTCGTATCAGTTAACCCCCTGTGATCGCTTCCAGACATGGAATTCTTATCTCAGGGTCAAATCTTCTGCCAAAGATCATCAGAAATCTTTGACAGGGATCGTGGAAGACTGTCAGAAAACCAGGAACCAAAAGGGATTTTTTTGGATTATTTCTTCTTCAGTGCATGCAGCACTGCCCCTCCCCCCCCCCCCCCGTCCCCCACCTCAGCCCTTTCCCTCCCCCTCGACCTTCCCCCAACTCCCACTTCCCCTTTCCTTCTCTCCCCCCCCCCTCCCAGCATGTGTTTTTGGTGTGGAACTGGGTATGGATGAAGTGTTTTGCGCTGGGTGTAGGATTTGTGCTTACAAGTCATGGGCCATGTTTGTGATAGGGGAGATAAGGGCTTCACGTGCCCAAGGGAAAAAGTTGGTGGTGACAGAACAGATTGTTTCAAGATGTCTGCTCGCTGGATTGTCTTTAAGGTTCTCAGGGATGTTTTCATTGCAAGCATTTTCTGACATCCCCGCCTCCCTACTACACCTATATCATCCTCTGTCTGTCTGTCTGTCTCCCTCCCTCCCTCTATCTGTATGTCTGTCTCTCTCTCCTTCTCTCGCTTTCTCTCCTTCTGTCTATCTCTCTGTCTCTCGCCCTCCCTCCCTCATGCACCTCCTCTCTCTCTCTCTCTCTCTCTCTCACTCTCTCTCTCTCTCGCCTTCTCTCGCTTTCTCTCCTTCTGTCTGTCTGTCTCTCCCACAGCTTCTCTGTCTCTGTCTGTCTGTCTACTCTCTCTCCCCCCTCTCTCCCCCCCCCCCTCTCATAGCTTTCTGTGGTGTGGTGTGTGGTTGTGTGTGTGTGTGTGTGTGTGTGTGTGTGTATTCTTTTCTCCACCCACCTCCCGCTCCCCGTTTCCAGTACCTCCCCTCCACCGTCCTCTTCCCGCCCCCCCCCCCCCCCCCGTGATGCCCTTAAAGAAAAATAAAACCAGCTCGTGCCAGCTGTCAGTGGTATCAGCTGACCCGAGTGACCGCTGTCAAAGATGGAATGATCCAGGGGTCAAAGGCTGTCAGAAATCAACAGCAGTCGCGCGCGGCACAGTGGCAGAAACTACGAACGAAGAGGGATGGACTTCTCCACGATCCGAGACATGTTTTGTTCTACGAGCACGCCCCTCCCCCCCACCCCACCCCCCGTCGCCCGTCCTCCCCCCCTCTCCTCTCTCTCTTCCCTGCCCCTCAGCTCACTCCGTCTTTGCGCCCATTTTTGCAAGTCGTGGGGCCCATGGTTTTTTTCTGCGTACGCAGGCTGATTCTCCTGCGGACACCCCCTGTGTAGACAGGCAAGTATAAATCCCATCTACCCAACAAAGGGAATGGAGTTTTGTGTATGACCGTTTTTTTATCCCGCCATTAAGGCAGCCTTTCTCCAGCTTCGGGGAAGGTGCATGCTATGCGTAACGTGTCATCCATACCAACGGCCAAACTGGCCTTCTCTTCCGAAAGTTGCTGATGGGATTGGACGTGTGTGCAAGATGTTATGCGTGCGTTCACACACGGAACCTCGGTTTATAGTCTTATTCGAAGGACTGTAACGGAAATGGAGTCAGAACCAATGTTAACTCCGAGGGAAGAATCCCCCTGTACCGAAACGGCCCAGCGGAGATTCGAACCCGCGACCCCAGGATCACGAGTCCGGCACTCTACCAACTGGGCTATTCCGGCCCCGGGCCCATGGTTAAGATTGTGGATATCAGAGCAGCACGTGCAGTGTAAGAAGTTGGCGACGACAAACAATATTGCGTCAAGAATCTGTCTACCTTTTGAACTCTGTTTAGTGGCTTTCTTTCATCTTTTTCTTTCGTTGTTGTTGATGTCGAAGTTTTTGCACAACCCAACCGCCTTGATATGTTTGCTGCTTTCATCAGCAAACAAGAGCAAGGAAAACAGGGAAATACGGGGGTAAAAATCCACTCAAAAGACACGCTTTTATTATTATGTGAAACGTGATTCTGTTCAGTTACACTGTCTTTTTGTTGCTATTGACGCTTGTCTTCTTGCTTTCCCATTCCTTTCGTTCTTTTCCTGTCTTTCGATTTTCTTTCCATTTTTTTTTTTTTTTTTTTGCCATTCCTTTCCTCTCTGTGCCTTTCCCTTTTCTTCGCCATTTTTTTTTCACCCCCACTGTTTGCCTTTCCTATCTTTCTTCGACATTCTTTCTTTCCGTTCTCTGTCTTCTTTACCTATTCTGTCCTTGCCTCGCCTTTCTTTTCTTTCTTTGCCTTTCTTTTCTTTCCTTTGCCTTTGTTTCCTGTCTTTGGCTGTCCCTTCTTTTCTTTGTCTTTGCTTTTTTGTTTGTCTTTCATTTCTTTGCTTTTGCTTTCTTTGCTTTCCCTTCCTTTCCTTCTCTGTCCTTGCCTTACCTTTCATTTTTTTTTTTACCTTGGCTGGCCTATCCTTTCTTTGCCTTTCTTTTTTTTTCCTTTCTTTCTTTACCGTTCCTTTCTTTCACTTGACTTGCCTTGCTTTTCTTTCTTTGTGTATCTTTTCCTTCCCTTCCCTTTCCTTTCCTTTGTCTTGTCTTTACTTCCTTTTCCTTCCTTTGTCATTGCTTTCCTTGACATTTCTTTCTTTCCTTTGCCTTTCTGTCCTTCCTTTCCTTTCTTTGTCTTATCTTTCCTTGTTTTTTTCTTTCCTGTCCCTCTTTCCTGTATTTTTCCTTGGCTTTGCTTGCCTTTTATTTCCCCTTTTTTCTGCTTTGCCTCCCCCCCCCCCCCCCCCCTTGCCTTCTCATTCGTTACGCTGACTTCGGCTTTTTTGTGTTAATTTTTCTTGCCTTTTCTTATCTTCCTTTTCCTTTTACCTGCTTCCTCTGTGTGGCTCGTTTTTGTTTTTTTTTTTCCCTTTTTTCTGACCTGCCTTTCCTTGTTTACCTCTCTCTTGCCTTTCATTGACATGATTTGCCTTTTTCTTTTGCCTTGTCTCCCGGCGTTTCCTTGCTATTTCCTTGGCATTGTTTTTCTTCTTTTTTTTTTTTTTTTTTTTTACATTGCCTTGCCTTGCCTAGCCGGGTACGTATCAATCTGCCCCCGTCTCATTGTGCCTCCGTCTCATTGTGCCCCCAATGTCATCTCATTGTGCCCCCGTGTCATTGTGCCCCCGTGTCAATGTGCCCCCGTGTCATCGTGCCCCCGTCTCATTGTGCCCCCGTGTCATTGTGCCCCCGTGTCATTGTGCCCCCGTCTCATTGTGCCCCCGTGTCATTGTGCCCCCGTGTCATTGTGCCCCCGTCTCATTGTGCCCCCGTCATTCAGGGGAAAGAAGAACACGTATAAATTAAGCAGAAACCATCTGTTTTCCACAAAATTCTCTCATAAATCAATATATGTGGGGGGGAAATGACACAAACCCGTCCTTTTCCTTCTTATTCTTCTCACCATCATTTTCTTTTTCTTTAGTAAAATTTCATATTTTCGTTAAAACCATGCTACATACATGCGTTCATTAGGACAGAGAGAGATAGTATCCACATAGACGGGGGCACAATGAGACGGGGGCACAATGAGACGGGGACAGATTGACATGACCTTGCCTAGCCTTGCCTTGTCTTCCCTTGGCTGTCCTCGTATTGCATTGGGTTAGACTTTGCCCTCTTTTGTCTCTCGTTGGCTAACCTTTCTTCTTCTTACCCTTCTTCTCTTTTCCTTGCATAACTTCCCCCCCGCCCCCCGCACTCCCCCTCCTGCCCCCCCCCCCGTCCTTTGCTAAGCTTTTTCTTCCCTTCCTTTTCTTGCATTGCATTGCACAATATTTTCTTTCTTTTCCTTGTCTGCTCTTTGCATCGCATAGCTGGCCTTTCATCGCCTTTCAGAGAGTGGGCCTCTGTCCCCCCCTCCCCCTCCCCTCCCCCCCACCCTCGTGCTTTCATGACCTGCCTTATAGTGGACCCCCCTCCCCCTCCCCCCCCCCCTTTGTCTTGCCTTTCCTATTCGCCTTACTACGATCATGCACTGCTGACCTTTCTTTGTTTTGCCTTTACTTGTTTTGCATGACCTTCCCCTGAGCGGGTCTTTCTTGTCCTTCTCACACTACATTGCCTTTCTTATAGTTCCTTTCCTTTCCTTTCCTTTCCTTTCGTTGCCTTGCCTTCTCTTGACATTTTCAACAAAGAAAAAAAAAACCGATCTGCTGTAGTGCGTGTTTCCACAGCTGGTAGCAGCTATCAATTCCACGCATGCAGGGGTTAGGTGTTTTGCAGACTGCTGGAGTGGACAGACGCGCGGCGGGAGGTCACAATGACAGGGAGAGGGAGGTTGGGGGTAGGGAAGAGGGGTAGGGGTATGGGGGGGTGGGGGAGCAAGGAAAGACGGGTTGAGCGGTGGTGGGGGTTGACGGTGGGGTTGGAGGGTAGAGGACGGCTGGGAAACGTGGTGATCACGTGATCCACTTACGTCACGTGATCCTCTTGGCAGGGAGCTGACGGCTCGAGTTTTACGGAAAGAAAAGTTAAGGAATCCGACCTGATGACCTTTCATCTTCCCCCCCCCCCCCCCCCCAAAAAAAAAAAAAAAAAAAAAAGACGTCACATGACGTGTCACGTGGTAACGAATTCCTCGCCAGCTCTCGATCGTCATAAAGATTTGGAGAAGGATTTGATGATTACTGGGAAAGATTCCAACACTCTATGCTACCAGGCTTTGTATTCTACGGACAAAATAAATAGATAAATAAATAAATGAACAAATAAATGAATGAATAAATAAATAGATAAATAGAGAGATAGATAAATAAAAAGTAAATCAATAAGTAAATAGATAAATAAAGTAGAGCAATGCAATCGTGCTTCTGATTTAAACTGTTGCGGGTTTTTTTGTTATCTTTATGATGACGATGAAAGAAAAGACGGAGCTGTCATCGGTCCAGCAGCTTTCAGATGGCAATTTGATACTGATCGTGGCTCCTGTTGGCTTAGGTGACGTTGTGATTGCGAAGGCGGAAACGCAAGATTGGTCTTTGATGAGAGAGAGAGAGAGAGAGAGAGAGAGAGAGAGAGAGAGAGAGAGAGACAGACGACAGACAGACAGACGGACAGAGAGAGAGATAGATAGATAGATAGATAGATAGAAGAGAGAGAGAGAGAGAGAGAGAGAGAGAGAGAGAGAGAGAGAGAGAGAGAGACTTGGAAGTTCGCAAGTATGCCTACACACACACACACACACACACACACACACACACACACACACACACACACACACCGGACGCGCGCATGCACGCACGCACGCACACAACACACACACACACACACACACACACACACACACACACACACACACACACACACACCAGGCCAGAGGGAAATGAAGATTGCCAGAAGGGGGTGACCGTCTTCTTCCCATTACTCCTGTGATTCGGTTGGTCATCCTCTAGCGAAGGCTATTTGGGGGAAGGTCAGCTGTCGTCTGCCCCCTCTCCTCCATCCCCTCTCTCTTCCAGCCCATCCGCCTTCCCTCCGTCTCCCCCCCACTCCCACCCCGAAGCTACATAAACACACACAGTACAGACTAGATATGTTTAAATGTAACAAAATGCATGAACTTGTACACACATACGCACAAATTACAATTTCCCGTGCGCCCCCTTCAGTCTGTCAACATGACGTCAAGGGCTTGATGGTGACGAACCAATACCCCCACCCGCCCGCCTTTCTCCCGTCTTCTCTTCCCACCTCCTAAATACATTTGAGTACAAGCCGTAATCACTGGTCCCCAAAGCGCTGGATGGTACAAGCCGTAATCACTGGTCCCCAAAGCGCTGGATGGTACAAGCCGTAATCACTGGTCCCCAAAGCGCTGGATGGGTCATGAAAACTAAAACTTTCAAGTCATTTCATACATTTCAGGTTATTTGCGCGAAGTAAAGATTATGAAGTTGATGAAAAAACAAAAAAAGCCAGTCATTGAATTTACACACTTTGATTATGAAATGTTGAAATTGTACACAAAAAATACGCATTTGGATGGAACGTCAGTGAGTTCGGAAGGCAAGGAACTGGAGCTGAAAGCCACTCCATTGGAACGAGAACAGCAAACACGTGCTGGATTTATTTCTTCAAAAGACTTTTTGTCCTTTACTTGTCAGCACAGAAGAGCGCAACTTATTAAAAGATGTCTGTTGTGATTGAATCGGTATTTCATGGCACAAGAGTAATGCTGTTCTGCTCTCTCTCTCGTCTGTCTGTCTGTCTGTCTGTCTGTCTGTCTGTCTGTCTGTCTGTCTGTCTGTCTGTCTCTCTCTCTCTCTCTCTCTCTCTCTCTCTCTCCCTCTTTCCTCTCTCTCTCTCTCGATGTGTGTGTCCGTTTGTGAGTGGTGTGTGTGTGTGTGTGTGTGTGTGTGTGTGTGTGTGTGTGTGTGTGTGTGTGTGTGTGTGTGTGTAATTCAACCATGTTATTAGGTAAATTTGGGGGACCACAGAGAATGCAGTTTGACATCTTTTTTGCTTTATAAAGAAGCAAATTGTGTATGGTGAGATTTTCAAGGCTTTCAGCAAAGTCAAACATTTAAAAACTGTTTGGGGTCAGCAAGTAACAAACCAACCGCTATGAGAATCCTCCATTTTGTGTGTGCTTTATCTCCACTGAATGACGAATGCACCAAAGAACGGTAAATACTTGTTGTACTTTAAAGTTCTTGAATCATTTTTGCCCACGCGTTGTAGGCCTATGCACGAAGAAAGCGTTGCAAGAAACTGTATTCTATTTTGTAAAACTTCAAACTGGGCAAGCCATTGATGTACCAAGACTATGGCTCATTTTACAAAACACGCATCGCAGCTCTGTCCTCTTTCCCATTCCCAGTAAAAAAAAAAAAAAAAAAAAAAAAAAAAAAAAAAGAAGACGATCAATCTGTGATGATGCGCACGCTGCAGAGAAAAGGGAGGTATAGTGTGGCAACGCTGTACTGAACTCGCATCACGTGACACAAAGCGCTTCCTTCCGTTCCGGGAAGAGCGAAGTGAAATAATATTAAGCGGAGAGTTATTGTTCCTGACAGGCCGAAGACCCCAATGTCGGAACTGAGTATAAAGAGGAAGTGCTGGATTTGTCCGTTGCCTGACGTTGAGAAGGAGAGAGAGAGAGAGAAAAAAATAAATAAAAAGGGGGGAAAGAAACGCGTTGGAGTTTACACATGCATGATTGTATGCAAGTGTATGCACACACACATGAATACTGGCGTACACACGGTGATCTCTCTTTCTCAGATAAAGTTATGCACTTGCGTGTTTGCATAAAAGAGACAGCGCGCACGCGCTTGCGCACACACGCACACACACCCACACACCAACCCCCCCCCCCCCAACACACACACACTCACACACACAAAACATTCACACACGTACGCGTGTGCATGCACGCACGCACGCACACATCCGCGCACGCATGCGCGCACACAAACACACACCTACATACACACAGATGCGCGCTCCTGTGTATGTTGACACACATACAATGACACGGGTGCGCGCGCGCGCGCAAGCACGCGCATGGGCACGTATGCACGTACGCACGCACACACACACACACAGACACACACACACACACACACACACACACACACACACACACACACACACACACATATACGTACGCACACTACACACGCACACACACATACACAGACACACGCACATATGCACAAGCGCACGTACATATATATCACACATATGAACACATGCAAATGAATACTTTTGAAAGCATCTCTGTCTGTCTGTCTGCCTCTCTCTATCTCTCTCTTCCCCTCCCTCTTTCTGTTCGACTGTCTGTCTATCTATCTATCTATCTGTCTATCTGTCTGTCTATCTGTCTGTCTATCTGTCTGTCTGTCTGTCTGTCACACACACACACACACACACACACACACACACACACACACACACACACACACACATACACACACACACACACACACACACACACACACACACACACACACACAAGAGTTTTTTTTTTCTCTCTCTCTCTCTTCTGTCTTTTTGACGCTCTTGTTCCTGCCCGTCGTTCGTCTTTCACTTGTTCCCTTTCCTGATGAACAACAACCTTCAGAATGTTCGAAGTTTTTTTTTGTTTGTTTTCCATTCTTGTTTTTAATCCACTCGCCTGCCCCCTTCTTCCGGTAACCCCTACTTCCTATCCCCGTTCTTCTTTTTTTTTTTCTGTTCCACCCTGTCTTCTTCTCACGTATTTTCAACCTCCACTGCACGGCTATTTCTTTAGCATACGCTCTGTGTCTGCAACCTTTCTATTTTTGAGTTATGGAGAAAAGATGTACCCACCTCTCCCGTGTTCCTGTTTTAGGAATTTCTGTTGTTTTTTTTTCTCGATCCTTTTTCTTTCTTTCTTCTTTTCTTTTCGCTTTTTTTTTCTTTCTTTCTTTCCTTCTTTTTTCTTTTCTTTTCTCCTTTTTTTCTTTCTTTCGCTCTTTTTTGTTTGTTTGTTTGTTTCTTTCTTTCTTCCTTTCTTTCTTGTGTTTTCTTTTCTTTCTTTTTTCTTTCTTTCTTTCGTTCTTTCTTTCGTTCGTTCTTTCCTTTTCTTCCTTTTCTCTTCTTTTCTTTCTTTCTTTTCCCTCTGTTCTCTCTTTCCTCACTTTCGGTCTGTCTGCTTCCGTCCTTGACTTCTTTCTTTCTTTTCCCTCATTCTTTCATTTCATTTGCTTAGTGTCTTCTCTGTCTGTCTGTCTGTCTCTTCTCTCTCCTCTCTCTCTCTCTCTCTCTCTCCTCTCTCTCTCTCTCTCTCTCTCTCTCTCTATTACATTCTTTGCTTCTATCTTTATTTGCTCTTTTCCTTTCCCATCTTGTTTTTTCTGTTGTGCTTTTTAAATTCTCATTCTTTTCTTTACATCAGTGCTTTCTTATCTTTTTTTTCTTCTTCTCCATTTAGCTTCCCATCTTTGCCTGAAGTGTCCTTCCTTCATACACCATTCATCACTCCCTGTGCTTTTTCTCTCATTGTTCGTCCCCTCCTTCAGTCTTCTTTAGTTCCTTCGATTGAACCCATCTTTCTATCTTGACCCTCCTTCCTCCAGCCCTTCCTCCCTCCATTCCTTCCTTCCTTCCCTCCTTTCTTCCTTCCTCCCTCCTTCCTTCCTTCCTTCCCTCCTTTCTTCCTTCCTCCCTCCTTCCCTCCTTCCTTCCTTCCTTCCTTCCCTCCTTTCTTCCTTCCTTATTTCCATCATTCCTTCCTTCCATCATACATCATTTATCACTCGCTGTGCTTTTTCTCTCATTGTTCGTTCCTTCCTTCAGTCTTCTTTAGTTCCTTCGATTGAACCCATCTTTCTATCTTGACCCTCGTTCCTCCAGCCCTTCCTCCCTCCATTCCTTCCTTCCTTCCTTCCTAATTTCCATCATTCCTTCCTTCCTCCCTAATTTCCATCATTCCTTCCTTCCTTCCTTCCTTATTTTCCATCCTTCCTTCCTTATTTCCATGATTCCTTCCTTCCTTCCTTATTTCCATCATTCCTTCCTTCCTTCCTTATTTCCATCATTCCTTCCTTCCTTCCTTATTTTCCATCATTCCTTCCTTCCTTCCTTCCTTATTTCCATCATTCCTTCCTTCCTTCCTTATTTCCATCATTCCTTCCTTCCTTCCTTATTTTCCATCATTCCTTCCTTCCTTCCTTCCTTATTTCCATCATTCCTTCCTTCCTTCCTTATTTTCCATCATTCCTTCCTTCCTTCCTTCCTTATTTCCATCATTCCTTCCTTCCTTCCTTATTTTCCATCATTCCTTCCTTCCTTCCTTCCTTATTTCCATCATTCCTTCCTTCCTTCCTTATTTCCATCATTCCTTCCTTCCTTCCTTATTTCCATCATTCCTTCCTTCCTTCCTTATTTCCATCATTCCTTCCTTCCTTCGTTCCTTCCTTATTTCCATCATTCCTTCCTTCCTTCCTTATTTCCATCATTCCTTCCTTCCTTCGTTCCTTCCTTATTTCCATCATTCCTTCCTTCCTTATTTCCATCATTCCTTCCTTCCTTATTTCCATCATTCCTTCCTTCCTTCCTTATTTCCATCATTCCTTCCTTCGTTCGTTCCTTCCTTCCTTCCTTATTTCCATCATTCCTTCCTTCCTTCCTTATTTCCATCATTCCTTTCTTCCTTCGTTCCTTCCTTCCTTCCTTATTTCCATCATTCCTTCCTTCCTTCCTTATTTCCATCATTCCTTCCTTCCTTCCTTCCTTCCTTATTTTCCATCATTCCTTCCTTCCTTCCTTCCTTCCTTATTTCCATCATTGCTTCCTTCCTTCCTTCCTTATTTTCCATCATTCCTTCCTTCCTTCGTTCCTTCCTTCCTTCCTTATTTCCATCATTCCTTCCTTCCTTCCTTCCTTATTTTCCATCATTCCTTCCTTCCTTCCTTATTTTCCATCCTTCCTTCTTTCCTTCCTTCCTTCCTTCCTTCCTCCTTATTTCCATCATTCCTTCCTTCCTCCCTAATTTCCATCATTCCTTCCTTCCTTCGTTCCTTCCTTCCTTCCTTATTTCCATCATTCCTTCCTTCCTCCATTCCTTCCTTCATTACTTATTTCCATCCTTCCTTCCTTCCTTATTTCCATCATTCCTTCCTTCCATGCATGGCTGCGGTCTGTTTTGATAGACAGATCAGGCGGCCAATGTCAGACTGCTTAGCTCGCTTGACCTCCTCTGTCTTGGCATGTTCTCTCCATCTTGCTCCGTGTTGGGTCTGCGGCCACACGCCACTATTGGGATGTTGGAGACGAACAGGAGAAGCGAAGCTAAGTGGCTACGTGACTGTTCTTCTTGTCACTGTCCTAAACGTTATTTGTTTTCGCCTGAAGAAGGCCCAAGAGGTCGAAATGCATTGTGTCCAGTCCTGTACTCTGTTTGTGTTCTTGGCGGTAACTAACCCCCCCTCTCTTTCCAAATTTTTAATCCATGCAAGCATTTTGAGGCCTACCATGAATTTGAGCCAGCATTTAATGTTGAACTGATACTTGATCAAAAGAACAACTCCCCATTAATTATTTCCCTTGTTTTGGGGGGATCTTCACACCAGTGAAATCACAAACGATCTTCAAATACAATACATGACCTTCCCTTTCGTTGACAGACATTTCAGGCCTTCGCCCTCACCCGTCACCTTATCTTTGCGCCAGCTTCGAGAGACAAAATAGTCCCATTCCTTTGATTTTAATCTGTCTGCTTGGAACCACCTGGCTTCTACCTTGATGGCCACATGAAAGAAAAAGAGGAGAATCAACTTTCAGACACAATGAAACTTCTCGAAACAAACTAATTGCGCCAGTCTATAAATACTCGACTCCTTAAAGCAAGGCCTCGGAGTATTAAGTTTTGGTGTGTAGCCTGTGATGTATGTAGTATATAAATATATATATACCTTCTGCCTGCTAGTGCAGGTCTGGTATTACTGGCTGGCACCACTAGAGGGTAGAGTTTGGCGGTGTGAGGAGAAAGTAATGCATGCAGCGGTAGGGGGTGTAAGTACGGGTATTAGTGGGCGTCAGAGAGTGAGTCGGGAAAGGAAGGATGGATGGAGATGGAGGAGAAGACAGAAGAAAAGAAAAGTAGAGAGCGATATGTATTGACGAGAACAGAAGTTAAAGAAGTGTGAAGAAGAAGAAGAAGGAGGTGTGAGATGCAGGGAGAGGAGAATATGAAAGAAAGAGACGAAAAAAAAGAAAGAAAGTGAAGGGTTATATATTAACGAGATTAGCCTTTTCCTCTCTCTCTCTCTCTCTCTGTCTGTCTGTCTGTCTGTCTGTTCCCCGTGTCTGTCTGTCCATCTCTCTCTCTGTCTCTCTGCCTTTGTCTCTGTCTGTCTGTCTGCCTGTCACTCTATCTGTCAGTCAGTCTGTCCGTCTGGCTGTCGGTATCCCTCCCTCCCTCCCACTTGCTCTCTTTCGCTCTCTCTGTCTCTATCTATCTGTCTCTCTCACTCTCACTCCTGCTTCTCTCTGCTGTCTCCCCCCCCCCCCCCCTACTGTCTCTTTCTCCTGTCTTGACACTGTAATCCATTTTTCCCCAAACGAGAATAGTTCTAATGACACTAACGGCTGGTCGTAATTAGGTCAGAGAGAGAGAGAGAGAGAGAGAGAGAGAGAGAGAGAGAAGACAGACAGACAGACAGACAGAAGAGGGAGACATGCAGAAAGACAGACATAGACAGAGAGAGAGAGAGACAGACAGACAGAGACAGACACAGAAAGACAGACTGAGAGAGAGAGAGAGAGAGAGAGAGAGAGAGAGAGAGAGAGAGAGAGAGACAGACAGACAGACAGAGAGAGGGACAGACAGACAGACAGAAAGAGAGAGAGAGAGAAAGAGAGAGACAGACAGACAGACAGAGAGGAGGGGGTGGAGGGGATGAGGAGGGGGGGGGGTGGTAAGAAATATGGACGCGGTCAGTGGAAACAGCCGCCCTGGCTGCTTAGTTCTGGCTGGTTGGTTGGAGGTCGGTCGGTCGGTGGGGGCAGGGTGGAAAAGCAGATGGACGGATCATGATTATCATTCTCTCCAAGCTCGCCCTCTTACCGCCCCTTTCTCCCCCCCTCTCCCCCCCGTTCCCCCCCCCCCGTCTGGCACTCTTGTCATCCCCATCCCCCTCCTGCTTCCCTCAATCCGACTCCATCTACCCTCTCCTACCCCCCCCCCCCCCCCCTCCTTCTCCTCCTTCCACCTGTCCTCCGCCACCCTCCCCCCCCCCCTCCCCCTGTCTTTTCCAGGAGGAGGGCATGGGGTGGATGATTGGTTTTTTGATGGGGGCGAGTTGTGATGCTGGACGAGATAGGGGTAGGTAGGAGATCGGTGGAGAGAGGGGATGGGCATGGCGGGTGGGAGTGTGTGTGTATGTGTGTGTGTGTGTGTGTGTGTGTGTGTGTGTGTGTGTGTGTTGTGTGTGTGCGTGCGTGCGTGTGCGTGTGTGTGTGTGTGTGTGTGTGTGCGTGTGTGTGTGTGTGTGTGTGCGTGTTTCCTGATGGTATTTTGCGATGCTGGTCCCGGACAGATTTGTTTTTCCTTCTTGTTCTCTCTCTCTCTCTCTGGTATTGTGTGTGTGTGTGTGTGAGTGTGTGTGTGTGTGTGTGTGTGTGTGTGTGGTGTGTGCGTGCGTGCGTGCGTGCGTATGTGTGTGTGTGTGTGTGTGTGTGTGTGTGTGTGTGTGTGTGTGTGTGTGTGTGTGATCTGATTTTAGCGCATGTTCGTTTGTACCGCCACTCTGTGCACACACAGGTATTGCACGTCTCCTTTTACAAACTCACTGCACGCAATCACACACCCATATCCACATCTACATAATTATACACTCATTCACTTAGTACTTGCGTGCATGCGCGCGCGCACACACACATACACATACGCACGCACGCACTCACGCACGCACGCACGCACGCACGCACACACGCACGCACGCACGCGCGCGCGCGCGCACACACACACACACATACACACACAGGATCCTCCGCTAACCTCCTCCGATCTCTTCTTCTGCGCTCCTCCCATACATACATCGAGACCTGCAATTCTTTATTGTCGGATAATCTATCTTGAGTTTGTGTGTGTGTGTGTGTGTGTGTGTGTGTGTGTGTGTGTGTGTGTGTGTGTGTGTGTGTGCATGCATGCGTGCGTGCGTGCGTGCTTGGATTATTTCAGTGTCTGTCTGTCGATCGGTGTGTCCGTCCACCAGACCGACTGTCTCTCCATTCAAATTCCTTACTATCTGTCTGTCTATTATTATGCTGTCTGTCTGTCTGTCTATTATTCTGTTCGTTTGTCAGTTCGACTATCTGTCTGTCTGTATAAGTCTTCGTGTTTGTCTGCGTACCATCCTAACTATCCGTCTATGATTATTCATCTCAGTAAATGATCTTCTCATCTTTCCGTCCATCCATCCAACTATTCTTTTGTCTTTCTATCAACCTATCCCCCCTTCCTTTTCCAACATTTTCCTTCCCTCTCTTTCACAATTGCCTTCCCTCTCTTTCTCTCATTCCCCTACCCCTCCTCCCCACCGTTCTTCCTTCTGCTGTCTCCCCCCCCCCTCTTTCCACCTCACCTTCCCCCTTATCCCCTCCCCATTTGCCTTACACCCTCTTTGAATCCCTTGAGGAAAAAAAAAATGTCTGAACCTGGGATTAAAGCAGGGACGCGTAGTTCTTCTCTTCCAGAGCTATTTCGGCTGACAAGAAGTATAGTGGTTTTGATCTATATATACCGCAAAGACTGGACGTGTTTTGACTCCCTTCGAATGCCGACATTACTTCGCTTCACTACATGATGGATTGAAATGCTTTTTATGTGACTTTTTAAGCACAAAGGTGATTCAATCTTGATCTGCCCAGTATCATAATGAATCGCCATGCCAGACTAAGAGAAGATCTTATGGAAACTGTGGATTTGTTTCAGGAACAACACACACACACACACACACACACACACACACACACACACACACACACACACACACACACACACACATACACACATTGACAGACAGACAGGCAGGCAGACAAATAGATAGACAGACAGAATGCGCTTTAAAAATTAGGTGTCTGTAATAACAAAGAAAATGTAAGCTTCATATGATGGCCTCTAAGAAATATGTTGATGTAAGTAATTTGATTTTTTTTTTCCAATGTATAACAGCATGACAAAAATCCCCATATTTCACCTCGACACTGTACAATCCGCTGAATTTGTGCATCAACTATTTTTTAAAGACCAGCGCAAGTGGTTCGTTATTTAACAATGACACCATCTTCATAATAAACGGTAACACATTCTTTGCTATATAGGCTAGATCTGTACTTACAGGTACGACGCTCAAAGGGATGAAGTATACAGTTGATTATTTATACATCTTCACTGGAGACATTGCAAGTGTGTCGTTTCTCCTGTCACTGCAAGGTAGCCAGACCTTCTCAATACAATTAGTTTACTCTTTGCAATGTTTACATTTAACTGCTGTGATGAAGCGGCTTGTGTAAGGTAATTAACTGAATTATGTCATCCAATAACTGTTTTTGACATTAACCAAACGTCTTCGGACAAAAGAAGCATGAAAACTCCAAGGAGTTAATTTGTGAATATGGCATGGTGTCTGTCTTCCGGAGTTTACAGCTTCGTGTGTTAAATCATTAATTAGTCAACAAACAAACAAGCAAAGAAAACTGTGGGCATAACCTTGTTTCTTCCCAGTTCACAGTTGATTTTACTTTGTTAATAAACCATCAGACCGCAGTTTTGCCTGTATAGAGTCATACATACTCATAACACAGTTATATATTGTCTCATGGATGTTTAAATAAAAAATAAAACGGACCAAAGTATACGCCAGTTAAAGGAATCTGAAGTCTCCTCAAAATCTATTATGCAGCATGTAACTCACAATTTAAACAAAACTGTTTGCTTACAAATGCCATTTTATGAACACGTGGTCTATAATCAAGTAGTAGAATCGTGTTCAGAATTCTATACTTATGTATTTTTTTTTCACCCCACTCTATTAATGATGGCACTATACTATATTACTAGAAGCATTACATAAAAAAAAAAATTCCACGGTAGTTATTAAGATCGTGAGCTCAACCTTTTTCTTTATGACTCAGATGAAGAGCTCTAGAACTTTTGATTCAAACCAGGTTTCAAGGTGGATATTTGGTCAATTAAGGAAATGACCATTTTGCATTCAAATCACTACAGTTACATCTGAATTGCTAGCACTTTATAACAGCCCACCTATCATCCCATGCGGATCAGCTTCTGTATTGCTTTTAGTGTCCTCAAAGCCAAGAAGATTTCTCCTTTTGACATAAGACGATTGAAGTATTCATCATTATCATAGCTTGATCAATGTCATAATTTCCATGAATTAAATCGTTATTATCATCAAAATTTCTTCCGGTCAGTTTCTAAAAATGTTGAATCCACAGGTCCAAATTAATACTATTCACGGTAGAGAGAGAGAGAGAGAGAGAGAGAGAGAGAGAGAGAGAGAGAGAGAGAGAGAGAGAGAGAGAGAGAGAGAGAGAAGGGAAGTGGGGTGAGGTGGGGGATCTGCACACTTAATGAAGTTAGCGGGGTGGTAACCTTACTACCGGCTTCCATTAATTAAAGGCGTCTCACGGTGAAGGGGGCTGGGGGTGGGGAGGGGGGGGGTGGGGGTGGGGGATGGAAAATGGAGTGAGAAAACGGCGTGCGCGCGCGTGCGTTTGTGTGGTGTGTGTGTGTGTGTGTGTGTGTGTGTGTGTGTGTGTGTGTGTGTGTGCGCATGCGTGCGTATGTGTGTATGCGCGCGCGTGCGTGCGTGCATACTTGTGTACGTGCGTGCGTGTGTGTGATAGTGGCCTTGGATTGGGTATGGATCTTTTGATTGAAAATCACCATCTGCTGGATGTCTGTATTCTTATCCTTTAGCGATCTGACGAAGGGGATTGTGGGGGCTGGAGCTTGGGTGGGGGTGGGGGTGGGGGCGAGTAGTGACAAGGGGCTAGAAAGGGGGGCAGGCTAGGACGGCGGGGATAGAGGGTAGGGAAGGCGAAACAGGTCTTCCCTCGTAGTGAAAGAGCATAAGGTCTGCTTCCACCGATCTTTATCTTCACTCGCCCACCGATCTTTATCTTCACTCGTCCACCGATCTTTATCTTCACTCGCCCACCGATCTTTGTCTTCACTCGCCCACCGATCTTTGTCTTCACTCGTCCACCGATCTTTGTCTTCACTCACCCACCTATCTTTGTCTTCACTCACCCACCGATCTTTATCTTCACTCGCCCACCTATCTTTATCTTCACTCATCCACCGATCTTTATCTTCACTCGCCCACCTATCTTTATCTTCACTCGTCCACCTATCTTTATATTCACTCGTCCACCTATCTTTATCTTCACTCGTCCACCTATCTTTATCTTCACTCACCGATCTTTATCTTCACTCGCCCACCGATCTTTATCTTCACTCGTCCACCTATCTTTGTCTTCACTCATCCGCTTTCTTCATCTTCACTCTCCAACCAGTCTTTATCGTCACTCATCCATTGATCTTTATCTTCACTCACCGATCGTTATCTTCACTCGCCCTCCGATCTTTATCTTCACTCGCCCACCGATCTTTATCTTCACTCGCCCACCTATCTTTATCTTCACTCATCCTATCTTTATCTTCACTCGCCCACTGATCTTTATCTTCACTCATCCTATCTTTATCTTCACTCACTCACCGATCTTTATCTTCACTCACCGATCTTTATCTTCACTCACCGATCTTTATCTTCACTCACCCACATATCTTTATCTTCACTCACCGATCTTTATCTTCACTCACCGATCTTTATCTTCAATCACCCACATATCTTTGTCTTCACTCACTCACCGATCTTTATTTTCACTCGCCCACCTATCTTTATCTTTGCTCATCCACCCATCTTATATCTTCACTCACCCACCTACCTTTATTTTCACTCACTTACCCACCGATCTTTATCCTCACTCATCCACTTATCTTTATCTTCTCTCACCCACTTATGTATCACTCATCCGCTTATCTTTATCTTCACTCACCCACATATCTTTATCTTCACTCACCCACCTATTTTTATCTTCACACAGCCACCTATTTTTTTTTTAATCTACCTATCTTTTTTTATGTTCGCTCATCCGCCTAGTTTTATCTTCGCTCAGCCACCGATCTTTATCTTCACTCACCCACCTATCTTATCTTCACTCATCCACCTATCTTATCTTCACTCATCCACCGATCTTTATCTTCACTCACCCACCAATCTTTATCTTCACTCATCCACCGATCTTTATCTTCACTCACCCACCTATCTTTATCTTCACTTATCCACCGATCTTTATCTTCATTGATCCATCGATCTTTATCTTCACTCACCCACCGATCTTTATCTTCACTTATCCACCGATCTTTATCTTCACTCACCCACCTATCTTTATCTTCACTCACCCATCTAACTTTATTTTCACTCACATTCTTAGTCTTAATTGTAAATTTTTGTCCCCCCCCCTTCTCCCTCATGCCTCTCCCACCCATCACCCGCCCCGCGCCCTACGCTCCTGCACCCCCCCCCCCCTCCATTCCAGCAAAAAAAGGAACAAAGAGAAAAGGAATAGCTTTGAAAGCCTTTGGGAAACAGCTACTGAGGTATTAATTAACTCTGTGTGTGTCTGTGTGTCTGCCCAGTCCCTCTGTCCCGGTCGCACCGTCTGTCTCTGTCTCTGTCTCTATCTTTCTCTGTGTCTCTCTGTCTCTCGGTTCATCGATGTCTCTCTTACCCCAGCCTACCTCAGCCAAACACTTTTCCCGTGCTCTTTGTCTGTCTCTGTCTCTGTGTCTCTCTTTGTCTCTGTCTCTGTCTCTATCTATCTCTGTGTCTCTCTGTCTGTGTCTGTCTCTCTGTCTGTGTCTGTCTGCCTGCTTGTCTGTCTGTGTCTGTGTCTGTCTCTATCTCTGTCTGTCTGTTTGTCTCGCTGTCTGTCTGTCTGTCTGTCTCTCTGTCTCTGTCTCTGTCTCTCTCTCTCTCTGTCTCTTTCTCTGCCCTTTCATCTCTCCATTCTAAACCCTGCAGCTCTGTCTGTCTGTCTGTCTGTCTGGCTTGTTTGTTCTTTTAAACAGAATTGGCACTCAGATATGGAAAGTAAAGAAAAATATCGCTGGTTTTTCTCATTTAAAAATGTGTTTCACTCTGAAAAGTTTCTCGATGTCATAACAGATAAATGGCACAGAATAAATTACGCAAGATTCAGTCAGGTTGAGAACTTTAGTAGAAAGAAACTCGTGGAGAGCGTGGCAGCAGAGAGTCCTCAGAAGAGAAGCCCCCTTCAAGCAAGTGTTTCGGCCCTTATCTCCTGACACTCTAGGGGGGTTGGGCCACACCCGGTTCATGACTCCGGATGTCCCTCTGCTGCCCCTTTTTTTCCCATCTTGGGACGAGCCATGGCTGGGATTCGAACCCATGACCCTCTGGACATGCTCATTTTCCACTTAATGACTCGCGCTTTAACCACTGAGCCACAGGGACACCTGGTATTTGTAGGGAAATTAAGCCTTATGAAGTTCACTTTTGTTCCTCCTTGACCAGATCCAGCTTGAACACCTCTCTGCCGCTTCTGCCATTGCTTTCAGGGCTCTGGTTTTTTCCTTCCCTGCAACTGAGAGCTGTTTCATGAGGCTGTATGCAGACGTTCCTACAAACCCCCTAGCTCCAGTTTCTGCAGTGAGGACTTTGACCTGATAGCCTTCTCTCCTCAGGCTGTTTGCCAGATCAGCATACTTTTCAGTCTTGTAGATTTGAGCTGCCTCCATTCTGTTCTCATATGGCACCGTGAGCTCGATCATGATCAGCTGCTTGGTTGACTTAGAGTGGACTACTATGTCTGGTCTCATGCCACTCTTGCTGATGATCTCTGGGTGACTCTTCCATTCTGGGAGGTCTGCAGTGCACTCCCAGTCATCTGCCCCGTCCAGCAGACTCTGCCTGCATGTTTCGAGTGGCACTGTTGTTCTTGGCCATGATTTGCTGCCTCCTGCTGTGAAGAATGTTGCGGGTGCTTTTGGAGTCCTGATTTTCCCTTTTGTGGTGTTGGTACTAGCCCAGACTACTTGTACAATTTCTTTGAGCACTTGGTTGTGCCTCCATGTGTACCTTCCTTGAGCCAGGGCTACTTTACATGAGCTTAGGACATGCTCCACTGTTTGTTTTTCATGGCAGAGGGGGCATGCAGGATCGTCTGTTTTCCCCCACTTCACCAGGTTTGCATTTGAGGGCAGAAGGTCATATGCAGATCTGAGAATGAAGCTGATCCTGAGAGGGGCCATGTGCCAAATGTCATTCCAAGTGAGACTTCTTTGGAGTGCATTCTCCCACGTTGTCCATTGCCCTTGCTGGCTCTGCTGGACTGCTTTTTGGAGTCTTTTTTGGTCTTCTTCTTTTCTCATCTCCTGAATCATCATGTCTCTTTTGGCTTTTCCTTTGGCCTTTGACCACCATTCAGTTTTGGTCACCCCCAGTCCCTGTCTGTTGGTCTCTGTATGTCCTGTTATTTCTCTGATCTTGAGACTTTCTTTTGCAGAATCCATCGCCTCTTGAACTTTCCATTTTCTGCCTGTCTTCAGCTGGGGCTTAATTGCTTCTACCACCTTGTCTCCTGAGTCCTCCAGCATGCTTTGAAGTCTGATCTTCCCTGCTTTGTATTCCTCCAGGATGGATTTCAGGGGTAGTTTCAGCTTTGCTTGGCGACAGTACAGCGCTATGTCAGTCAGACAGGGTGGGACACCAAGCCATTTCCTTGTGAACTTGTTGATTTTGGCTTCCATTGCCTCCACTATGCTGGTGCAGATGTCGTATATCATCAGAGGCCATAGCAGCTTTGGTATCAGCATGAACTGCAGACACCAGACCTTGTATTTGCCAGGGAGCCCACACTGGTCAATGGTCTCCAAGCCTTCCTCCGCCATCTGCTTGGTTTCTTTTGCTCTTTGTGTGTCTTTCAGCGTATCATCATACCATCTTCCAAGGCTCTTGACTGGTTCTTCTGTGACTGTTGGAATGGCCTGGTTGGCAACACTGAAGACCACAGATCCGGCCACTTTTCCTTTCCTCAGTGAGAGACTCCGTGATTTCTTTGGCTTGAACTTCATTCTGGATGAGGCAACTATGTCGTCCAGCCTCTCCAGCACATGACGTGTCTCGTCTTCTCTGGATGAAATCACTGTAGTGTCATCCATGAAGGCTTTGAGAGGAGGCATCTTGTATCCATCGCCAAGGTCTGTTTGTCTCGCGTTGTTTGTTGCTGCTTTCAAGATGAGTTCCATTGCCAGCACGAACAGTATTGGGGAAATTGCACAGCCCATTGCAATACCCACTTCCAAGTTGATCCAGTCTGTTGTGTACTCCTTGGTAGAGAACCGCATTGAGAAGCCATTGAAGTACTTCTTGAGCATGTCGCGGATGTTCTTTGGCACATGGTACATCTCAAGAGCCAACTGTATCATCTCATGGGGCACAGATCCATATGCGTTTGCCAGATCAAGCCACACTACGTTCAGGTCTCTCTTTTCTGTTTTTGCTTTTTGGATTGCGTCCCAGATCATTGTGGCGTGTTCTACACAGCCCGCCACGCCTGGGATGCCACCTTTCTGGACTGACACATCCAAGTACTCGTTTTCCATCAGGTACTTGGTCAGCCTTGCTGCCATGACAGAGAAGAAGATTTTCCCTTCGACGTTCAGTAGTGATATTGGCCTGAACTGGCTAATGTCACTTGAGTTTTGCTCTTTGGGGATGTACACACCATCTGCCGTCATCCACTGGCCGCTGATCTTCTGGTTTCTCCAAGCCGATCGCAGCAGCCTGTGGAGCCACTCCAGCACCTTGGGACATTTCTTGTAAAGCTGGTAAGGTATTCCGTTTGGCCCTGGTGATGATTTGGCTCTGGCTTTGTCGACCACCTTCTTGATTTCCGCCAACGTTGGAGGCTTGCCATTGAACTGTTCCTCAGGGTTGGTTGGCCACACCAGACCTTGAATGTCGAGTGGTGCTTTGCTCTGTGGGTCAGAGTATGTTTTCCTCAGATGCTGCTCAAGAACTCCTATGTCCACACTTAGGGTCCCAGATTTTGGCTGCTCAAACAGTGTTCTGGCAAACTGGAAGGGGTCTCTGAAGAAGCGCTCTTGTGTCTTCTTCTTTTTGCTCTTCCTCTTCCTCGCAGATTCCGCTTTGCTGAGGGCACTGTGTTTTTCTTTCAGGTCTTTCCACAGTTTTTCCAAGCCTTGTTTTTCAGCTGGCAGTGCGGTCTTCATTTGCATCTTGAGGTTTTTCTTTTGGACCCTGATCTTGTCCATCTTTTCTTGGCGTCTGGATTTCTTTGGAGGTGTTTTCTCTTTGGGTAGTTTTGCTCCATAGGCGTCTCTACATGTGGCATACACAATGTCCCCATATGTGGCTAGTTTGTGTTCGAGGGTGCTTTTCCCTATCAGTGCATCGAGTCTTTGGACGATTTTTGCATCCAGTTTCTCCCAATCTTCAGTTTCGTTTGCTCGTGGCAGGTTGAGTTTCAGGCGCCTGGCATCGAGGGCCTGTGCAAATTCCTCATCCGAACCAACAGCGTGGATGTCCTTGGCACTGTGGTTTAAATCCTGGCCTTGGTCTTCCGACGTCTTATCTGCTGATGCAGTGCGCTGCTGCTCATTCAGATGAGTCTTCACACATCCCATCTTTGTTCTGTGGATCTTTAGGTTTTAATGCGAACAAAAGATGGTTTGAATGTGAAACATCCACAGAATCACCTTGTCCTGCATGTAGACACCTTATTGAGACGAAGAACACTTTCTGTTCCACTGTACTGCTAATAATGAAGTGCGGACAAATAGTTCATTTTTGCAGTTAGATATAGCGAAAAGACAAGATGTCGCTGTCGTGTTATCATCAGATGATGAACTTGTAATTAAATCAGTTGCAAAATTCATCGGGAAGCAAGGAAAATTAGACAGATGAAGGATAGTCAAATTTAAGATAATGCATCCTAAGAGATACATGAATGAATAATATCATTCATCGCATGTGGAAGAGATCAGTAAGATACAAAGTCATCATTTGATTGAGTGGATGGTCAAGTCAGTCGTACAATTTTTTTTAAACCTTACAGTATAACTCCTGTGTGTGAGGGCATAAGGAAATGTTACCATTTATTTGTTTTTGTTAACCCTTGATTTGATACACACTGGGAATGAATGTGTACTGTTTGTTTGCAAGGAAAGGAAGAGGGAAATGTTATTGTTCTGTTACGCCCTCCCCTTTTATCAAAAGACCTCTTTGGTAATGACAATAAAATATCGAAGTGTCAAAATCTCTCTCTCTCTCTCTCTCTCTCTCTCTCTCTCTCTCTCTCTCTCTGCCCTTTCATCTCTCCATTCTAGACCCTTCAGTTCTATCTATCTGTCTGTCTGTCTGTCTGTCTGTCTCTCTGCCTGTCTGTCTGTCTGTGTGTGTCTTTCTCTCTCTCTGTCCCTGTCTGTCTGTCTGTCTGTCTGTCTGTCTGTCTCTCTCTCTCTCTCTCTGTTATCTTAGAATAGTTTATGAACATATACTGGTTATGCCTGAGTGTAGTCCTTAGGGTGCTTTTGTGACTGTACTTGCTGGCACCCCTTCATGAGGGGCAATGGCCTAATCATGAATAAATTATCTTGAGTCTTGAGTCTGTCTCCCTCCCTCTCTCTCTCTCTCTCTCTCTCTCTCTCTCTCTCTCTCTCTCTCTCTCTCTCTCTCTCTCCCCGCCCTTTCATCTCGCGACTCCAGGCTCTTCTGCTCTATCTACGTAGGTGGGGTCCGTGGTACGATCACCTCTTTTGGAAAATCGCCGCCAGACTTGAATCAGATTTCTCAAGACTGAAGGCGGCATTGGAGGGAAATTATGCGTTTAAAGCACAGTAAGAATGAAAACTGAGATAGTATTTCCCACGGATCAGAGAACGTTACCATTTATACTAGAGGAAAAAAAAAAGGTGAAAGTTATAATAAAGCCCCATAGCCTAATGACAGCAGATGCAGTGCGCTGTCAACATGATGAAAGGCTGAGTCCGCTCCCCGCCTTCCGCCGCCTTTTAACCTCCCCTGAACTGAATCATGTTCTCATTTACTGCTGGGTGGAGAGAGAGAGAGAGAGAGAGAGAGAGAGGGAATTCAAACCGAATATAAGGATCCAGCCCCACGTGTGTGGTTCGAATTCCAGACTGTTAGCTTCGCAAGAAAACGCTGTGAACTATATTGACAGTACATGGAGCCAAAGCGAGCGTTGATTTGTATTAACAAAGATTTCCATACTGACTGACCTGTTAGCCGTTGCAGTTGGCATCGATCATGTTGGTATCGAAGACGATGTGGGAAACACGCAGAATTAGACAAGGTTTTTCTTCATTTGTCATATCTGTCTCTTTTATTTCCATATATTGATATCGCCTTCGGAGTACTTGTTAGCCAAAACTGTGTGTTTAAAAAAAAAAAAAAATTCCTTACTAATATAAAGTTTTCTTTTCATTCCCTGTTTTTAACATTATAAAGATCTAGTTGCAAAGTGAGACGACTGCAGGCGGAAATCTAAACAAATCTTTAGCGAACCGCCCAGAGCAGTATGAATCAAAATAGATCTAGTTGCAAAATGAGACGACTGCAGAGTACAGCCTCGTTCTCATTCAACGCCTTCCTTGCGTTGAACTCTGAAGCGATCAAAGCTAAGTGAATTTTCGTTGTCCTATTTGTTTGTGTCTTGCCTGAAGAAGATCAAGACCTAAGAGGTCGAAACGCATCGTGTTTTGTCTTGTGACTCGTTTGTCCACGTCTCTCTGGGCGGTTCGCTAACGTTCATTTAAGATTATAAAGATGTTTCCAGTACAGGGTATATGGGCAAGCTTGGAACATCCTTTTTTTTGGGGGGGGGGGGGGGGGGGGGGGGGGGGGGGGGGGGGAGATGTCTCCTTGTTTGTTCTGCGTGTTCTGTGCTGTCATTTCTGCAAGGCGATTCGATGTGGTGCCTAGCATTCGTCTGGAGTTATGGACGTCTGTTGATTTCATCATGGGAGCAAGAGTTACCCTACTTGTTTGTTATTTACTGTTTACTGCTCCCTGCCTCATTTAAGATTTCATTTCATGACAAAATCAGTTATAACTGCAAAAGAATCACCATCCTCTGAACTGCCTTTCCACACACTTGTCCATACATACTTATACGAAGTTTTTTTTTCTGTTTTAATTCGCTACCTTTAATATTAAAAAAAAAAAATCAGTTATAACCGGAAAGGAAACACCAACCTCTAAATTTCCATTCCACACACTTTCGTCCATATGTGCATCGCCCTTACACACGGACGTGTGGATTTTCGTGGACATGCAGGGGTTCTTTTCTGTTTTCTTTTCTTTTGTTTGCATTTCTGGTAACGAATCTTGAATAGAGTCACAATGACGGGCACACAAACGTGGTATTTAGAAATGAAAGAATCTATATGAGAGAGAGACACAGACAGACAGATTTTCTTACATTCTTTGTGTATGAGAGAGAGAGAGAGAGAGAGAGAGAGAGAGAGAGAGAGAGAGAGAGAGAGTGACAGGGAGACAGAAACAGAGAGACATTTTTTTCTGTATGTTTCTTTGGGGGGGGGGGGGGGGGTGTTTAAACGGAGAGATCCTTTTCGTTTACATTTTGATACTTTTAGAAAACGGTATAAATACGTCAAAATTCCAAAGGCAGCGTACGGGAGGGGGTGTGAAGGAATATGAAGGACGGGGGATAATGATCGGGGGTGGGACAGAAGATGCGCAGAGGGGGATGGGAAGGGCTGTGTGTGTGTGTGTGTGTGGGGGGGGGGGGGGGGGGGGGGGGCGGGAGGGGTGCAAGCTAATCAAAAACACCTAGTGACGTTAATTGATTGCACGATTGAGTTTTAAACACCTACGGATGAAGATGCTTAAGTACGAGGTGTAATCTTATGTAATCTGTCCTTGTCGGAAATACGCGTCAAAACGTGGCGATCCATGTTCATTCATACTGCCTATGTGAGCTCAGACACTTATGGACACACGCGAACTCGCTCATCCACCCCACACCCACCTCTCTCTGTCATTCTGTCTGTCTGTCTCTGTCTGTCTCTCTGTCATTCTCTCTCTCTCTCTCTCTCTCTCTCTCTTGAGGGATTCTCACGAGCGCAGAAACACACACACACAAACACAAACAACACACACACACACACACACACACACCACACACACACACGCACACACACACACACACCACACACACACACACACACACACACTCTCACATGAATACGTGCGCGTGCGCACGCACGCACATATGCACGCACACATTCACGCGCATTATATATATATATATATATATATATATATATATATATATATATATATATATAATATAAAGAGAGACAGACAGAGACAGAAACAGAGAGATCCTTTTTGTACAATTATATTTCTGATACTTTCCTCTAAGGCCGACTATCTCGTGTGAAGCAGACAACAGTTTGAAACACATCCACATTCCAAAAGGAATATGGGGCAAGGAGCCGTTCTCTGAGAAGGGAGGGAGAGGGAGGGGGGAGGGAGGGAGGGGGGGGGGGGAAGAGGGGTGCGTAGAGGATTAGGGGCGAAGGTGCAGGAGGATGCAAACTCATCAAAAAAAAAGATCTGGAGACGTTGATTAATTGAAAGACTGCTATCCAAACTCCCACGGATAAAGATGTGAAGAAGTGCGAAGTCTTATCTGGTGCAATCGGTCCTTGTCAGCAAGGCAGGGCGAATCGTGGCGATCCGTGTTCATTCATAAAGGGTTGTGTCAGTCTTCACGGGGGTGGCGGGAAGGAGTGTTACGATGGGCTGTTTGAGAGTAGAGGTGCCACAGGTCGATGCTGGGAACAGAGAGACGGACAGACAGATACATAGGGACGCACACACACACGCACCCGCACGCGCACTTGTTCACACACACACACACACACACACACACACACACACACACACACACACACACAGAGGAACACATAGGCACACACACATACGCACGCACGCACACACAACACAAACACACAACACACACACACACACACACACACACACACACACACACCACACACACACCAACACCTATTGACGGAAGAGAGAGAGAGAGAGAGAGAGAGAGAGAGAGAAGAGAGAGAGAGAGAGACAGACAGACAGACAGACAGACAGACAGAGAGATCGGTTCACCCCCACCCCGAATGACTTCCGCTCCCCTTCACATGTGGCAACAGGTGTGAGAGAGACGCTGATGTTGGCGCATCCTGTACTGCCGCTGTGATGTGATGGGAGGGCATGGGCTGCCAGCCTGCCAGAGAGAGAGAGAGAGAGAGAGAGGAGAGAGAGAGAGAGAGAGGGAGAGAGGAGAGAGGGAGAGAGGGGGGGAGAGAGGAGAGAGGGGGGGGAGAGGGAGAGAGAGAGGGAATGGGGACGGAGGGAGGGAGGGGGGAAGGAGGAGGGAGGGAGGGGGAAGGGAGGAGGGAGGGAGGGGGGGAAGGTAGGAGGGAGGGAGGCAGGGAGAGAGAGAGAGAGAGAGGGGGAGGGATAGAGGGGATGCGGACGGAGGGATGGAGGGGGGAAGGGAGGAGGGAGGGAGGCAGGGAGGGAGGGAAGGAGAGAGGGTGTTATTAATAGCGGGATGGAGAGACAGAGAGAGAGAGAGAGAGCGAGAGAGAGAGAGAGAGAGAGAGAGAGAGAGGGGAGGAGAGAGAGGGGGATGGATGAGAGAGATGGGAGGAGGAGGAGGGAGGGGGATGGAGGAGGAGGAGGAAAGGAGAGAGGGGGTTAATGCGGGGAGGAGGAGGGAAGGGGAT
>CM065718.1:88232893-88242893 GCA_033310375.1 Conus canariensis
AAGAAAGAAACAAACAAACAAGCCAAAAGCGCAACAATCGGTCGCAGCTGGCAAAATACCGTTATACAAAATTGTCCTAGAAAAAGGCGAGCCAAAGCAAAACGAGAGAAAACAAAAGATGAGGCTGTCAGTACTGATCACCGGGTGGATTTTGACAGGAGCGGCTGGTATGGAAGATTTTTTTTTTTTTTTTTTTTTTGAGTGCGCGTATGATTCCCCCCCCCCCCCCCCCCCCCCCCCCTCTGGATACAATATTGTTGCAGTGAAATTGTTGCCAATCCCTCCATAACGAGTCTCTGTGTCTGTCTGTCTGTCTGTCTCTCTCGCTTTCTTTCTCTCTCTCTGTCTCTGTCTGTCTGTCTGTCTGTCTGACTGTCTTTCTCTCTCTCTCTCTCTGGGTGTCTGTCTATGTCTGTCAATCTGTCTGTCTGTCTGTCTATCAATTTGTCTGTGTCTGTCTCTCTGTCGGTCCGTCTGTCTTTATGTCTGTCTCTCTATCTCTGTCTCTCTGTCTGTGTCTGTCTGTCTGTCTGTCTGTCTCTCTCTCTCTCTCGCTTATTCTCTCTCTCTCTCTCTCTCTCTCTCTCTCTCTCTCTCTCTCTCTCTCTCTCTCTCTTCCTCGGGCTCGCATCTTCAGTGACGTGCTGACCTCGCAAAAGCTCTGTGTGCGACATGGCATTTTCACACTGACGCGGAGAGTTGTGTAGCACTTTCTCTTTACATGTCATTACTGCCATGTTCGAATTGCCGGTTTTTCTTTCTTTCTTTCTTTCTTTCCCTCCTTCCTTCCTACTTTCTTTCTTTCTTTTTTCTTTCTTCCTTTCTTTCATTCATTCATTCATTCATTCATTCTTTCTTTCTTTCAGTCTTATTTCTCATGCTTATTGTTTTGTCAGGAACACTCAGCAACACTCGGTGATTACTCGTGTAGGCAGAAAGAGGCTGGTACCATCTTCAGGACAATCACTGTTGGAGTCTGTAGGGATGCAATTATGGGTCAGGTGTCGCGCCAGAGTCTGCTGCACTGAGTCATTTGCAGAGGCGAGTGCGTTGTACCATGACTATTCTGGGAACGGCGGCCCACACCTTTCGTCTTTGATCTGAACGGGGGACACTTCGTCACTGCTTCCTGTATTGTGGCGCGCCTGTGCTGTGTCTTTGACGGGGTTTTCTCCCTTGCTTGCTCAAGACGTTAACGCTTTCGACATGCGCAGTTCTTGAATCGCAGTATGGCCCCGGGCGTGCTGATTTAACAGTGACTGTCTTGAAGTGCTGGTTACTTCGTCACTTCTGACGTCATAGTCTCTCTTCTTTGCGTAATAAGCTCAAGCAAAAAATGGTCGAAGTATGAAACGTGTAATTTTTTTATTTTCTTGTTCTGCCTTTGAGGTTTATCAGTTTGAGAGTAGTCTCGTCTGAGCTGGTGTAGACACGGTGCTCGGAGAGTCTTGTTGCGTTACGGCTATAGTTATATGCGTGTATGTGTGTCTGTGTGTTTTATTTGACACACACACACACACACACACACACACACACACACACACACACACACACACACACACACAGAGAGAGAGAGAGAGAGAGAGAGAGAGAGAGAGAGAGAGAGAGAGAGAGAGGTGAATATTCAAAGATGATGGGAACAGAGACAAACTGTTTACAAAGGAAACGCAGGGAGAACCATGGCGATTATAGCGATGACATAGACAAAAGAATTTCTTTCATTCTGTCTTATTTTAATCAATCAATTCATCAATCATCATATATCTTTAACATTTCTTCTTTTCGTTTCTTCACTGACATATCCCATTCAGTTCCCACCTTATTTACAACCGCCACGGTCGGTGTGACAAGAAACAACATGACTTCACGATTATTTTCTTTGAATGTCTTTTGTCATTCATCTGGCTTTGATGGACTTGATGATTGGTTGTTTGATTAGCTGATATAGACTATTTAATGAATTGAATAATTGGATATTTCTTTCTTCCATTGATGATTGATAGACCTTTTATATGACTAAGTGATGGATTGGTTTATTACGTGTATAATGTACGGGGTCGATTGAATGCTAACATTAGACATATTATATGACCGCGTCATGGATTGGTTTATTAGTTGTGTAATTCACCGAATCGATTGAATGCTAACATTTGATTGATTGATTGACTGATGAGGGTTTTCTTTTAAAAACGAATGCATGATCAATAAAGAAAAAGATAACTGATAAAGTGAAAACGATTGTATGATGAATGAAACGATAACTGATAAACTAAGTGATCGCTTGATTTTATGATTAATAAAAAATATCTATAACTGATTGATTGGTTAATTGATTGATTGATTGATTGATTGACAGATTCGATCTTTCTTTGTTGTGTGTAGGCGTGTGCCCCTCGCTACGTGTATTTCTCGGCCACTCTGGACAAGAGGGAGCCAGTGGGCAGTTGCATCGTGAACGTGGCGTCCACGACAGACTATGACGTCTTCGCCCCCTGTAGAAACGGTAATATCACTTCGTCCAGTTGTTCTTCTTCTTGGTTGTCATGTTGTTAAGGTTGTTGTTGTTGTTCATGCTGTAGTTGTTCATATTGTTGTGGTTGGTAGTTGTATTGCCAGTGCGGTCTCCATCACGCACGATGAGAATATCTTCGCCTCCCTGCTGGGAACGGTTACTCCATTCGACTGTTTTCTCTTGTCAGTGAGGTTGTCGTTCTTTTTGTCATTCTTTCCGTTGTTGGTGGTGATGGTTTTGGAAGTGATGCTGCAGTTTTTGTTCGTTTTGTTAGTTTGTGTTTTTTGTATTGTTGTCTCTCGTGTCCTTTAGTTATCATTATTGTATTGTTAGTGTTGTTAATGGTGGCTGGAGAGAGAGAGAGAGGAGAGAGAGAGAGAGAGAGAGAGAGAGAGAGAGAGAGAGAGGTGGGTGAGATGTGTGGAGAATGATAGCATGGGAGAGAGAGGACGGAGAAGGGGAAGGGGGAAGGGGAGGAGGGGAGGAGGAAGCGATATGGTGATGACAATGTTTTGCCGGTGTTTTGTTGACGATATTACTGTCGGGGTTTTGTTGTTGTTGTTGTTGGTTTCCTTTTCTTTTTCTTTTTTTTTTTTCCTTTTTTTTGTGGGGCTCCGATCAGAACCATCACAGAGATCAAGTTCGTTAATTTTTGTTGAATTGATTTAGTCATTTATCATTTGCATGCCTTTTTATTTATTTATTTATTTATTTATTTATTATTATTTTTTTAAATTGATTAGTTAGCTATTATTAATATGCCTTATTTATTATTTGATTTATATGCCTTGTTTCTTTCTTTCTTTCTTTATTATTTATTTAGGTATGTATGCATGTATATGTATATGTGTGTAGTATGGTTGTATGTATGTATTGTATATATGCATTTTAAAAAAAATTCTTGATTCATTCTTTCATTAATTTTATTTTCTTTCTTTGATTTTATCATTTTCATTATATATAAAGCTTCGACAACCTCTCTCCCCCTCCCTCTCATCCCAACTCCTCCCCTCTTTCTCTTTTCAAACTTCCACTATCTCCATACCCCCCCCCCCTCCCCCACCCTTTCTCTCCAGCCCTCCCCTCTCCGTTTTATTTTCATGTGTATTCGTCACTATTTTTTTTTTAATGATAAAGCTTTTAGTGATATAATTGTTTCAGTTGTCACTATAGTTGCTTGTGTATGTATCTGCTGTGTGGGATGACTCTGGTGGTGATGTTGCTGACATCTCTAAATCACTTGCCCAGCCCCACCTGTCACCTCCTGCGTATCTATCAAAAAATATGTCTCATATGATTACTGCTGTGAAAGCTTGTTGTTGATCCTTCCTGATGCAGAAGAACACGAGAAGGAAGACCATGGTGGTGTTGATGCTGATGATTTTTTTTTTTTTGGTTTTGTTTTTGTTTTCTTAGTCATCTCCACATTCGTCTACTATCTATAATCAACATACACTGTAGATGTATTTGCTTTTCCTCCCTGCTTCTCTGTGCCCTATTTTATGCTCAAAATATTCCAACGTATTTTTGTTGGCGTGTAGAAATAAGTAAAAGTTGTTGTTAAGCGTATGATGGTGATGGTGGCAGTGGTAGTAGCTAGTAGTAGTTGTAGTAACAGTAGTAGTAGTTGTTGTAATAGTAGTGGTAGTAGTAGTGGTAGTAGTAGTAGTAAAAGTAAGTAGTAGTAGTAGTAGTAAAAGTAGTAGTTGTAGATGAGGAAGTAAAAGTAATAGTAACAGTTGTAGTAGTGGTAGTTGTAGTGCCTTATTTGCATGAGGGTCGTGGATCCACCCTGATTTCACACTAGAATGAGAAGTGCCGGTAGTGGCTGGTGATGGGATGGTTCTGCCCTTAACAATCATCTGCCTCCCTTCAGCCCGCAATGATCTGTACAGGTCTGCTACATGTCTGTCTGTTTTGCCTGCTGGTGCTCATTTCCAGCCTCCAGACAGGAAAACCTGTTTATGTGTAATTCAAGCTTCACGCTATGTCTTCATCCGTTTCTCACGAAGACGATGTCCCCCCCCCCCACCCCCATCCCCAACCCCCCAACCCTCGCCCTCCCCCCCCCCCCTTACCATCCCTTTCCAGCATCTACTTTCTCTCATAGCTCTCCCTATCTCTTCATGCTTTCATGTCTGTCCCCCAGCCGGTCTTCTCGCTTACCGTTCTGTTGTTGTTGTTGTTGTTTTGTTTGTTGTTGTTGTTGTTGTATTCTTCGTTATCTGCGAATAGCATTTTTTCTCTCTGTCCCCCCAGCTTGTGTCCTCGCCTACCGTTCTGTTGTTTCTGTTGCTGTTGTTGTTGTATTCTTCGTTATCTGCGAATAGCATTTTCTCTCTTTCCCCCAGCTGCTTTGTTTGTTTGTTGTTGTTATTGTTGTTGTTTTGTTCTATTGCCCCCCCCCCCCCCCCCGCCCTCTCCCCATCCCTCACTTCTCCATCCCGTCGTCCCTCATTTTCAGCTAAATTATCATCACACGTACGCTGTCATCGCATCTGTGGTGGTTTCGCTGATGTTCATGCTGTAGCTTGTTGCTCACCTGACCACACAGTAAATCTCCTCTAACAGCCTGCTAAGCGAAATGTATTTCATTATCACCCCCCCCCCCCCCCTCCAAGTCCCCTACACTGTAACATTTATTTATTTTTGCTAAACGACGGAGGATTTTTTGTTGTTGCCATATTCTTCTTGTTGTTGCAGTTCTTGAGTTCCCCACCTCCACCACTGCTCTCTCTCCCCTCCTCTTCCCTCCTGCCCCCCCCCCCCCCCCCTTCGCCTTCCACCCCTCTCACCTCAGCTCCCCGAACATACTTTCTGCCGTTTCCCACCCCCCCCCTCCGAATACTTCTGTTGTTGTTGTTGTTGTTGTTGTTGTTTTATGTGTGTGAAAAAACGTACGTCTGTGTAAGTTTTGTCCGTGGCGGAGATGAGTTTGGGGATTGGGGTAGGAGTGGGGAAGGCGGCGGAGATTTGAGGGTGAGGGGCAACGCCGAAATGAGAAGAGAAGGGGGATAACTCTTGCGGTGCTAATTCATTGCTTTGTATTCCTGGAGCGTAGGGTTTGACAGGTTTACTTTTGAAGCACGGATTAAAAAAAAAGTTACTTAAGGCACTCAGCTACAATTATTTCCCCTCTCTCTCCTTCTCTTCAAGGGGTAGTTACCCATCTTTCATATACATTCTGGTCGTCTTTTTTGTATGCGTTTAAGCAAACTTGGCTTTTTTTTTCTTGTGTGTGTGTCAGGGGGATGGGATTGGGGATGGTGGAAGTTGATGTTGTGTGGGTCATTTCTGGGGTTGGGGGTTGGGGGTGGGGGTCATCTTTGCAATACTTCGATATATACAGTTCCTGATATTGATGTATCTCTCTTAATTCTGCGATTATTCCCATATGGAAGCTGTTTTTTTTTTTCGTTTTGTTTTGTTTTTTTGTTTATGAAAGAAATGGTTGAGTGAGGAATGAGTTAGAGCACAAATGACGACCATTATGATGTATTTAATAACAACGGAATAAAAGCTCGCCCTGAACTCGTCGTCATTTCTGCATCGTCGTTTTCCCATTCGGAGTCTTGCTTGCCCCTGATGTAACTCCTGTCTCCCTTGCATCTTTGGGTGGATCTCAAGCATAGGCTCAAAGATTGTCCCCTACATTTTATACTATTTGCATAATGTCTTTAGTTTTTCAGCAACTTTTTTCCTCCCCACACTTTCGTTTGGTTTCATTTACTACTCTTCGCTGGCTGCTTTTGGGTGCTTTGGTGAGTGCTATTGGATTCTTTTTTGCACCCTTGGTGGTGAGAACACCACAGTATTATGGACTGTGGTGTGTCTGTATTTGACGCCAGGAGCGAAGACACAACCAGCCGTGTCGCCCTGATGAGTTCCGACCCAGCGGACGAAAGGCCTCGGAGCAGGCAATACAAATATATCTGCTTTCAAAGGGGATTGCAATGGTTCCCTTATGCAGCTAGTGAAGAGTTTTCATATCTGTAATATGTTTTCTTAATTTCTGTTCCCAGTTTCTCCATCTTCAACCCCCCCCCCTCACTCTTAAATCCAAGTCTTTGCTATATCATTACTATGAAGACAGTTCAGTTGTTGGCCTGCGCTTGTTTTTTCCTCAACTATTAGATTGTTCGTCTATGTATTTGTCTGACTTTATTCAAGTTTTAAAAGGCTGTGCCAGTCTTGAATAAAAGTTACTCTGTGTTAGGTTTTCTTATGGGAGCAAGAAATACCCCACTTGTTTATCGTTTACTGTTCCCTGCCTCATTTCATTTCCGATTTTGTTTTGATTAAATTGAGGTTATTTGTTTCTGTCCGTCTGTGTGTTTGTCTTTTGATCTCCCTTGCATCTTTGGGTGGATCCTCAAGCGTAGGCTCAAACATTGTCCCCTACATTTTATACTATTTGCATAATGTCTTTAGATTTTCAGCAACTTTTTTCCTCCCCACACTTTCGTTTCGTTTCATTTACTACTCTTCGCTGGCTGCAATACCCCACTTGTTTACTGTTAAACTTATTATTAATCAAAAGAATAACTCCACATCAATTATTTCCCTTGTTTGGGGGGGATGGGGGATTTCCACTGATGAAGTCACAATCTTCAATACGTGACCTTTCCTTTAGTTGACGTCATATTTTAGGCCTTTGCACTCACCCGTGACCCTATCTTTGCGCCAGCTGGAAGTCCTCAAATAGTCCCATTCCTATTATTTTAATGCTTGAAACCACCCGACTTGTACCTTGATGGACAAAATGAAAAAAATGAAGAATCAAATTTTAGAACAAGAAATTATTTGATGACCTAGAAGAAAATGAGAAGAATCAAATTTCATCACAATGAAATATACTTGATGTCATATGAAAGAATGAGAAGAATCAAATTTAGACCATGAATAATTTGATGACATATAAAGTAAATGAGAAGAATCAAATTTCAGACACAATGAAATATAACTTGATGTCATAGAAAGAATGGAAGATCAAATTTTAGACACAGTGAAATATAATTGATGACCATATGAAAGTAAATGAGAAGAATCAAATTTCAGACACAATGAAATATAACTTGATGGTCATATGAAAGAAAATGAGAAGAATCAAATTTTAGACACAGTGAAATATAATTTGATGACCATATGAAAGTAAATGAGAAGAATCAAATTTCAGACACAATGAAATATAACTTGATGGTCATATGAAAGAAATGAGAAGAATCAATTAACAATGAATATAATTGATGCCATATGAAAAAATGAGAAAATTTCATACACATTGAATACTGATGGTCATATGAAAAAAAGAGAATCAAAGTTCAAACCGAATAAAATATTCTGAAAACAATCAAATTGCGCCAGTTATAAATACTCGACTCCTTGAGCAAGGTCTTGGCGAATTTTTTTTTTTTTGTGTGGTGTGCAGCCGGTCCTGTTAGAAAGTCAGATAGGAAGGGGAGGACATTCAGATTCTAATGAGGACACTCTCCACAATTGAAGGAGGCTGGTGGAAGGGGGGGGGGGGGGGGGGGGGGGGGGGGGGGGGACTGGGAGATCAAGGGGTGGGTGTATGGTGGTGGTGGTAGTGAATATTTGTGTTTATTCAAGAAGAATTTGGGGGGAATTGCTTGCTGAAGAAAGTAAACTGCGTGCTTTGACATGTGCCTGATCTGGCATGCGGGTTCCGCTATGTTTTTATGCGTATGAGTTTGTATTTTTGAGGATTTTGTTGTTGTTGTTCTTTTGTTGATTTTGTTTTCTGTTTGTTTCTCGCCTGATAGGCATGCCTGCTTGCATTCTTTTTCGTGCACACTATCATCATCATCACATCATCATCATCATCATAATCATCATCATCATCACCGTCGTCGTCGTCGTCGTCTTCATCATCATCATCGTCATCTTCATCAGTATAGTCATTATCATTATTATTTCATTATTGTTATTGTTGCTTTGTTTCATTACCACAATTGTTATTATTGTTGTCATTATTTTTACGATTTCTGTCATAATGTTATGTTCGTCTCATCATCATCATCATCATCATCATCATCATCATCATCATCATCATCATCATTATCAACAACATGATCATCATCATCATCATCAACATGATCATCATCTTCATCATCATCACCTTCATTATCATCACCAATGTATTTATTTCTATATTGATTCTAAAGCTTTGATCATCATCATCATCATCATCATCATCATCATCATCATCATCATCATCATCATCATTATCATCACCACCTTCATCATCATCACCATTTATGTATTTCTGTATTGATTCTAAAGCTTTGATCTTTAAATGTCTCAGTTTCTGTTGCCCCTCTCGATTACACGGTAATGTTCACCTCTCACGTCTCAAATTGACTTGCTGTGCAATTTTTTTTATAGGGTGGAGGGGATAATGCCCCCCCCCCCCCTTCATCTTATTCCATCCCCTTATCACCCCCACCCCCCATTTTTTTTGTTTAGAAACAAGTCAAATTTAAGATAAATTCGGGGCGATAGATGGAGAATACGTTTTTTTCTATTTTAATTAAGGCATCAATCTTTAAAGCAAAAATATAAAAGCACAGGCAATCAAACACATGACCGAATAAGTCAACGACAGAAAAAGTCCCCTATCTATCACTCCCCCCACCCACCCACCAAGAAAAGAAAAGCACAGAGATATCTGCAACCCGTCAGATGCTGTTTTTCAATCATGTCATTCCGATTTTTCATATCGATCTGTTTCAAACGGTGGTTATGAATGCACACGTCCGATAAACAAACGGATGAAAAAAAAAAAAAAAAAACAGAAGAAAGGAAAGTGTAAAGAAAGGACGGAAGTGGGTGAGGAATGGGGGAAGGGGGGGGGGACAGACAGACAAGTTTCCGCCTACAGAAAACAACAACAAACAAGCAAGCAAGCAAACAAACAAACAAACAAACAAAAACGAGAAAAGGAGCCGGCCAACTCAAGCCCAAGAACCAACCCAACCTTTCAGTCAAGTAAACCACCAACCAAGCAATCAGCCTAAACAACCAATGGGCGTAGCAGGCGATCAACCGATCAACCAACCAATCAACCATTCAAGCAACCAAAGCAACCAAGCAACCAAGCAACCAGTCAACCTCCCAACCAACTAATCAAGCTACCACCAACCAGTCGTCCAATCAAAGAGCCAGCTGACCATTCAACTAAGCAACGATCAAGCCAGCCAACCAACCAACCGACCGACCAGTGAACCAGCTAACCAACAACTAACCAAAACAGCCAGCCAGCCGTACAGACGACCATTTACATTTGACGAAACAAACAAACAAACAAAAAAGCGCTGTCCCCTCTCAGTTATATTGAACCGACCATTGATATAAAGAACATGCTTTGATTTGAAAAGCAAGCATCATATTCTAGGTGGTATGCATATCAGAATGTTTTGAACTGCAGACAGTGGTGTCAAATTGCGTTTGGTCAGAGCGTTAACTTGT
>CM065718.1:88255393-88265393 GCA_033310375.1 Conus canariensis
GGAATAGGATTGGATGGATAAGATAACGGGAAATAGGATGTAGTTTAATGATACGGGAAAAGGATTGATAGTATAATGATAACGGGGAAATAGGATTGGATAGGTATAATGATAACGGGAAATAGGATTGATAGGTTATGATAACGGGAAAATAGGATTGAATAGTATAATGATAACGGGAAATAGGATTGGATAGGTATAATGATAACGGGAAATAGGATTGGAATAGGTATAATGATAACGGGAAATAGGATTGGATAGTATAATGATAACGGGGAAATAGGATTGGAATAGGTATAATGATAACGGGGAAATAGGATTGGATAGGTATAATGATAACGGGAAATAGGATTGATAGGTATAATGATAACGGGAAATAGATTGGATAGTATAATGATAACGGGGAAATAGGATTGGATAGGTATATTGATAACGGGAAATAGGATTGGATAGGTATAATGATAACGGGGAAATAGGATTAGGATTGATAGGTATAATGATAACGGGGAAATAGGATTGATAGGTATAATTTATAACGGGGAAATAGGATTGGATAGGTATATGATAACGGGGAAATAGGATGGATAGGTATAATGATAACGGGGAAATAGGATTGATAGTATAATGATAACGGGGAAATAGGATTGGAAGTATTGATAAATGATAAACGGGGAAATAGGATTGGATAGGTATAATGATAACGGGAAATAGGATTGGATAGGTATAATTGATAACGGGGAAATAATTGATAGGATTGATAGTGATGATAGAATATAACGGGGAAAAATAGGATGTGGAATAGGTATTAATGATAACGGGGAAATAGGATTGGATAGGTTATATGATAACGGGGAAATAGGATTGGATAGGTATAATGATAACGGGGAAATAGGATTGAATAGGTATAATGATAACGGGGAAATAGGATTGGATAGGTATAATGATAACGGGGAAATAGGATTGGATAGGTATAATGATAACGGGGAAATAGGATTGGATAGGTATAATTGATAACGGGGAAATAGGATTGATAGTTAATGATAACGGGGAAATAGGATTGGATAGGTTAATTGATAACGGGGAAATAGGATTGGATAGGTATAATGATAACGGGGAAATAGGATTGGATAGGTATAATGATAACGGGGAAATAGGATTGATAGTTTATGATAACGGGGAAATAGGATTGGATAGGTATAATGATAACGGGGAAATAGGATTGGATAGGTATAATGATAACGGGGAAATAGGATTGGATAGGTATATTGATAACGGGGAAATAGGATTGGATAGATATAATGATAACGGGGAAATAGGATTGGATAGGTATAATGATAACGGGGAAATAGGATTGAATAGGTATATTGATAACGGGGAAATAGGATTGAATAGATATAATGATAACGGGGAAATAGGATTGGATAGGTATATTGATAACGGGGAAATAGGATTGGATAGGTATAATGATAACGGGGAAATAGGATTGGATAGGTATAATGATAACGGGGAAATAGGATTGGATAGGTATATTGATAACGGGGAAATAGGATTGGATAGGTATATTGATAACGGGGAAATAGGATTGGATAGGTATAACGATAACGGGGAAATAGGATTGGATAGGTATATTGATAACGGGGAAATAGGATTGGATAGGTATAATGATAACGGGGAAATAGGATTGGATAGGTATAATGATAACGGGGAAAGGGGATTGAATAGTAATATCAGTAACGGGGAAGGATTGACTGGTAATAAAGGTAACATGGATGGAAGATTGAATAGTATAATGGTTATGTAAGATTGAATAGTATAATGGTTATGTAAGATTGAATAGTATAATGGTTATGTAAGATTGAATAGTATAATGGTTATGGGGTTAGAGCATTACAGGTAAAGGGGTTGCGGGGAAATAGGGTTGAATAGTAATCATGATAACGAGAAGATAGGATTTAAGTATGATGATGATCGCGGGGAAATAAGATTGGATAGTAACAACGATAACGGCAAAGCGGAATTCAACAGTATCAGTTACAACGAGGAAACAAGGTTTAAAACTAGTAATAATGATAACAGGGAACTAGGATTGAACTGAAATAATGACAACGAGAAGATATGATTTAACTGTAAAAACGAAAGCGGGGAAAAAACGATTGAATAGAGATAATGATAACGGGGAAATCAGATTGAACAGTAATAATGATAACAGCATAATGATGACGGGGAAATCAGATTGAACAGTAATAATGATAACAGCAAAACAGAAATGAAACAGTAACAATTATAGAGCAGTAATACTGATTACGGAGAAATAGGATTAAATAGTAATGATGATAACAGGCAAATAAGACTGAACTGGTATAAATGTAATGGGGAAATTGATTTGTGAAAACAACGGGAAATAAGGTTGATTTTTAGAAGTGCTATGTAAAACGGAAAATAGGACTGAACATAAATAATCATTGGGGTTGTTGTTGTTGTTGTTGTCGTACTCTGGCTAAAAGACTCCAGGGATCATCCGAACAGCCGACGCATTTGAACACTGTGGTACAAATGCATCAGCTAAGGATGAGAACATTACGTGTGTGACCGTTTTTGATCACCCCGCCACATGGGCAGCCACACTCCGACTTCGAGGGATTTTTAGAGACTGATAATGTTATGGCAGGAGCTTGTCACAACTGAAGACAATCCCCACATAACTATGCAGAGCATAACAACATTTTGATGTAGCCTTGGTGTTCTAGCCTATGTCAATTGGTCTGACACAGCCTTAAGCCAAGGCGGAAATCATTGCGGTAAAATAGGACATTTAGCAGTCGTAATGATAGCGTCAGGCAGAAGGAACCAAGCACTTCAGCTGTATCTGGCATTTGACGGACACGGGAATTAGTCTGGCGCTGTTCGTGTCTCTCGAATCAGTGGCAGGTTTACTTGAAGAGATTTGCTGTCTGTTCAACGTATTCTTCTTTTGATTAATTAGAATAAAAACTTTGTGTGGATGCGAAAACGTGTCCGACGAGTGTTATTCCTTCTCTGTTTATCTCACACACTCGCTTTTTAATTAATATCATCCTCCAACAGCCGTGGATCGCCTGTGGCCACTGACTGACCAGTTTCACAAACGTGGCTATTGTCAGCTGGGCTGGTCAGCTGGGCTGGCCAATGTGAGTCTCTGTCTGACCTGGCTACAAGCGGGCTCTTGGCATGAGGACAGTGCCTGGCACGATGCGATGCACGTGCACTTGGAATTTGGGACACACGGCATTTTGGTGGAAGTTATGGGCCTTGGTGGTTTCTTTGGTTTTCCATGTACTGCTATTCAGGGTGTATGCTTTTGTTTTCAGTTATCTTCTTTTTTCTTTAAAATTCATTTTGGGGCATTCTATGAATAACTTTTTATAGGTGTGTACATTTTTGGAGGAAGATCCTTTGCTTGTTTTCTGAAATATCCCACGCCTTTATCATTTTTTATGACTATGAACCCTCTTTTTCTATTATTTCTCATTTTGCTTTTGTTTCTCTTTTTCTTTCATCTCTTTTATCTGTTCCTTTCTCTTCTTATTTGAGTATGGGATGATTGTGGATATGGCCAGACCGTAATGTATTTTTCGTTGCACTGTTTGCCGTAAGTTCGTGCATCTTGAGTCGGTGGCATGTTTCATGAAAGAGATTTTGTGTTTATTCAACGTATTCTTCTATTCATTACTTGAAAAACTCAGAGTGGGAGCAAACACGTGTCTGGCGAGTTCACGGAGGTAATCCTGAGGTTGGGCGTTTGAATCCCCGCTGTGTCGTTTCGATACGGGGGCCGGAATAGCTCAGTTGGTAGAGCGCCGGACTCTGGTGATCCTGGAGTTGCGGGTTCGCATCTCCGCCGGGCCGTTTTGATACAGGGGGATTTTCCCCTCGGAGTTAACATTAGTTCTGACTCCATTCTCCATACAGTCATTCGAATGAGACTATAAACCGAGGTTTCGTGTGTGAACGCACGCACAACATCTTGCACACACGTCAAATCCCATCACCAACTTTCGGAAGAGAAGGCCAGTTTGGCCGTTGGTATGGATGACACGTTACACATAGCATGCACCTTCCCCGAAGATGGAGTATGGCTTCCTAAATGGCGGATAAAAAACGGTCATGCACACAAAACTCCACTGCCTGTCTATATAGGCAGTGTCCGCAGGAGTATCAGCCTGCGTACGCAGAAAGAAAAATAAGTTTCGGTACTGGGTGATTTTTCCCCCTTGTAGTTAACATTGGTTCTGACTCCATTTTCCGGAAAATTCCTTCGAATGAGACTGTAAACCGAGGTTTTGTATGTGAACGTACACGTAGCATCTTGTACACAATGTTCCATCGCCAACTTTCGGAATAGAAGGCCAGTCTGGCTTTTGTTATGGGTGATACGTATAAACATAGCATATAAATATCATCCGTGAAAAAGTAAAAAATTGAAAGAAAAAATAGGTGACTGCCATTCGTCTAAACGACACCAGAAACGACTATCAATGTCGATTCAGCAGGCAGCTCTTTAGGTGATCTTCCCAGGGAGACAGCAGGCAGCTCTTTAGGTGATCTTCCCAGGGAGACAGCAGGCAGCTCTTTAGGTGATCTTCCCAGGGAGACAGACTGCTGTATAAACGAGAGCGTGGATTGTAACACGGTTAGAGCTTGGTCGCTAGCCGTGGATAAGCGCTGTACAAGTACTCTCAATAATAACTGACAATAAATGTACGTCTTTGTTCATTTGTATTGGTCATCAGAGTGCAGACCTGCATCTTCGTACAATGAACGGAGACCTTGTTTTAGAGCCAATGGTGTGTGTGGTCGTTGTCAGAATTTGGCCACGTCAAGTAAGCGAACACGTAAAACACTTTGAATAAAAACAAAAGAGGCAGAGATGAAAAATACAACATTTAAGCAAATCTTAAATAAATGTTAGCGAACCGCCAAGAGAAACGTGGACAAACGAGTCACAAGACAAAACACGACGCGTTTCGATCTCTTAGGTCTTCTTCAGGCAAGACACAAACAAATAGGACAATGAAAATGAACGAGTTTGTCACTTAGCTTGATCTCTTCAGCGCAAGGTAGGCCTACCTTGCTTAGTCGCTAGTTGATTTTCTTTGTGTTTAAGATCCACTTTATCTTCAGCAACAAAACAAGACAAATGTTATATTTTAAGGGTAGAGGTCAGGAAAGGAAATATTTTGGCATTCATGTATTGCCATTTTTTTTTCGCACGCACTATGAATAATAATGTTGTCATAGAGATCAGTTTGTATTCAGATTTCGCTCAATGTTTTCATGATGATAATGTTGATTTTGGATCTTTCCCCATTGAATTTTTTTCATGTTGAGGCACAGATTCATCATACTTCGTTCTCTCTCTCTCTCTTTCTGTTTTTTTTTTTTTTTTTACTAGGGTGACATTTTTGGTTTGGATTCTGCATTGTGTGTGTGCACAATTCTGCATGCCTGGTGCTCTGACTGATCCAAGCTTTTCTGTACCACAATGAAAAGATTTTGAATGGTATTTTGAGGTACTGAGCATTGTTAATTATCGTCTGTATTTTGAATTCTTTCGAATGTTATATCTTCCGTCAAATCTCTCCACATACTGAAAATCTGACACACACACACACACACACACACACACACACACACACACACACACACACACATACACACACACACACACACACGCGCGCGCGCGCGCCTGCGCGCGCGCGCACGCACGCCCACGCACGCACCACACACACACAGTGAGAGTTCTTCCCCTCTCTCTTCTCTCTCTCTCTCTCCTCTCTCTTCTCTCTCTCTCTCTCTCTCTCTCTTCTCTCTCTCTCTCTCTCCTCTCTCTCTTCTCTCTCTCTCTCTCTCTCTCTCTCTCTCTCTTTCTCTCTCTCTCTTTCTCTCTCTCTCTTTTCTCTCTCTCTCTTCTCTCTCTCTCTCCCTCTCTCCCTCTCTCTCTCTCTGTCTCTCTGTCTCTGTTCCCAGGCCTCTTCACAAACCTCAGTTTCAGGAAGTGGATCTTTTCCTGTTGCATGCAGTGTGGGAAGAGGGAGGACGACGGGAAGGCAGAGGCGGAGAGGCAGGAAGGGGGGGGGGGGGGGGGGGCTGGGACATAGAAGCGAAGGTGGAGGTGGGGGAAGAGAACCTTGACATGATGGGCGGAGCTGGGGGGGAGGATGAGGGGCAGGAAGAGGAGGAGGAGATTGTGAGGGGACTGGGGGAAGGAAGGAGGAGGAGGGGGAGACTTCAATAGAGGCAGTAGGAAGACGAGGGGGGCGGGGGGGGGGGGAGGTAGACTAGGGGGGAGAAGGGTTGTGGAGAGTATGTATCAAAAGGCATGGGAGGAGTTGAAAATGGACGGACCTAAACGCGCGCGCGCGCGCGCGCGCGCGCGCGTGTGTGTGTGTGTGTGTGTGTGTGTGTGTCGTGCGTGTGTGTGTGTGTGTGTGTGTGTGTGTGTGTGTGTGTGTGTGTGTGTGTAATGTGTGTGTGCGTGCGTGGTGTGGTGTTGGGGACGGCGGCGCGTGCGTACGTGTGCGTGTGTGTGTGTGTGTGTGTGTCTGTTGTGCGTGTGTGGGGGCGCTCGCGCGTGTGCGTGCGTGCGTGCGTGCGTGCGTGCTTACATGCGCGTGTGTGGGTGTGTGTGTGTGTGTGTGTGTGGTGTGTGTGGTTGGTGGTGTGTGAGTGTAGGAGGTATGGTGGGTGTGTTGGAGTGTAGGAGGAAACAGATGGAAGCCAGCGATGGGAAGTGTGTGCACTTTGTTTTGGGGGATATCGTGCAGCAAGCAACACACACACCCTTGCCGGGAAAGGTCAGGCGAAGACCACGCTTAGCGGGGCATCCTTGGTCCAATGAATGATGCTTCCCTGCAAGTCACACACTTCTCACTCCCACACACACCGCCCCCCCCCCCCCCATCACTCACAACACACAACACACACACACACACACACACACACACATACACACACACACACACACACACACACAGAATACACACACACGCACACATGCACACACACACATGCACACACGCACGCACGCACTCACGCATGCACGCACGCGCGCGCGCACGCACGCAAACGCACGCACACACACACGCACGCACACACACGCACACGCACACACGCACACACACTCGCTCGTGGACGTACACACACACACACACACACACACACACACACACACACACACACACACACAACACACACACACACACACACACATACCGCTCGAATAGAGAAAATGTAGAATTCAACCATTACATGTTTTAAGCTGAACGCTTGAACAATACATTGATAGACAGACAGGCAGGTAGGTAAGTAGACTGATAGACACACAGACGGACAGACAGACAGAATGATAGTTAGATAGACGGACAGATAGACATATAAATACAGAAGTACACAATTGTCTAAAATGAATAAATATATCACCATCAAAAAACAGTTACTCGCATTATCATCAATGGTTCGTCAGTTAAATCACATTTTGGATCTAAGTTTCACACGCAGTTGAAAAGACGGCGAATAGATAGAACATAAAATTAACTTCGCATAATTCATCCTGATGACATGATTTCTCATCGCTGTCTGTCCCTCCCCGTATCCCCCCCCCTCCCTCAAATCTTTCTGTCTCACTCTCCCCCCCCCTCTCTCTCTCTTCCTTGCTCCGTGGCCCCACCCCCAGCTTCCATTTCCTATCCTCCTTTGTGAAGAGTTCTCACTGGGTTGGTGGCCTGTGTCAATGTTCACGTGATTTCATGTTGTGATGGGAGCTCTTCGGCTGTCCTCATCAAAACCCATTTTTAAGTTTGGAGTCTTAGACTCTTGGAGTCCCCCTATCCCCCCTCCCTTTCCTCCTCCACCATCCCCACCATCCCGCCCCTCGGCGCATCCACCCTCTCACACATCCGTCCCGTGGTAATGTCTCCTCCTCTCCCCAAGCACGTTTGTGATGTTGTTGCAGATGACGTGCTCTCTCTCTCTCTCTGTCTGTCTGTCTGTCTGTCTGTCTGTCTGTCTGTCTCTCTCTCTCTCTCTCTCTCTCTCTCTCTCTCTCTCTCTCTCTCTCTCACACACACACAACTGTTTTTGTGGATATTTTACCTTTAGTTGTACCCACAGTGTGCGTGTGGGTGGGTGGGTGGGTGGGAGGTGGATGGTATGGAAAGAGAGAGAGAGAGAGAGAGAGAGAGAGAGAGTGTGTGTGTGTGTGTGTGTTGTGTGTGTGTATGTGTGTGCGTGATGTGTGTGTTGTGTGTGTGTTGTGTGTGTGTGTGTGTGTGTGTGTGTGTGTGTGTGTGTGTGTGTGTGTGTGTGTGTGTGCGTGCGTGTGCGTGCGTGGGGACACTCGCGCGTGTGTGCGTGCGTGTGTCTCAATCTGTGTTTGCTTGTGTATACGTGCACGTGCTTGCTTGCGTGTGCACGCGAACATCTGTGACTTTTATTTCTGTTTCACGCGATGTGGGTTAATTAGTGTCATTGAGCATTAACCCTCTATACCCTAAACAAGGTCAGAGGGTTAATCAGACTTGAAGTTAATGTGCGAGCGTGCGTGCGTGCTTGCATGTGAAGAGTTAGCAGTCATTAACCCTCCTGACTCTTTTTATGCGTCTGTTTGTCTTTCCATGCTAGCGCGCGTGCGAGCGCGTGTGCGTAATGTTAGCGTTTGGCTTCTAGGGAAACGCAGCTGCAAGCCTGTACGTGTTATTTTGATGACGGCGTTGTTGATGACGATTATGATGATGTTGATGATAATGGTGGTGGTGGTGGTGGTGATGGTGATGATGATGATGATGATGATGATGATGATGGTGGTGTGGTGGTGATGATGATGATATGATGATGATGATGATGATGATGATGATGATGATGATGATCGTTGTGATGTTCAGATGTATATGGCTTTTCTCTGTCATAAGTTAATGCAAAAGAGATACAGTAAAATGCCATCATTGTTTAAAACAAACAAACACAAACGAAAAAGAACAACAAGAACAAAACAAAACAGCACAGCAGCAGCACAGCAGCAGCAGCAGAAACAACGACACAACAACAACAACAACAACAACAACAACACACACACACACTCACACACCAGATTGATGATGGTCGGCAAAATGTATGTTTTAAATGTCCAGGGGAAAAAGAACATTTTGACCGTTACACGAGCACAGTCTTTGTAGTGCGGGCACATTTTTGTTGGTTTGTTTGCTTGATTGTTCATTTTTGTCATATAAATATCCGAATATATTGTGTGTGCATGGGTTTGATTTAGTTATGTCATTTAGAGTTTTGTCATAGATGATGTTTGGCATTGACCTTTGGTTTGTGTGAGCAAGGCGAATGTATGAATTTCTAGGCCCTGGTATTTCTCTGCTTCAGGAATATATCATCATCATCATCACCACCACCATTATCATCATCTATATCATCTTTATCTTTTTTTTTTTCTTCTTCTAGTTCATTGTCGTCATCGTCGTCTTCGAAGTCGTCCTCGTCGTCGTCGTCATCATCATCATCGTCATCATCATCATCATCATCATCATCATCATCATCGTCATCGTCATCGTCATCATCATCATCATCATCATCATGTCATTCATGTCACCTCATTCTGACAGCCGTGATTCGAACAGCCTTGATTTGGACAATCGTGTTTCGGACAGCCTTGATGTAACACTTATTTCACTTTTAGGTGGCCATAAGGGTTTTGCTTCAGACACTGTCCTTATTTACTAAAAAGAAGAAGAAGAAGAAGAAGAAGAAGAAGAAGAAGAAGAAGAAGAAGAAGAAGAAGAAGAGAAGAAGAAGAAAAGGCAGCGTTATTGTAGCTATCTAAGTGTCCAAGAAATTGTCGTTTCTGAACTGCAAGGAAAGGCCCGGCGGTGCTGATCCCTCTCTTCCAAGTGCCCTGGCGGCTGCTGGGTGTTGTTCGTGTTTCCGTAATCCGCTGGACACGCAGTAGACTAGGTGC
>CM065718.1:88270393-88272893 GCA_033310375.1 Conus canariensis
GGAAAGGGGGGGGGGTGGGGGTGGGGGGTGGGAGGTGGGGGTGAGGCTTTGAGGGTCAGGAACATTTGGGGGGTGGATGGCAGGGAGGTCGAGGGAGGAGGAGGGGGGGGGGGGGGGAGGAGGCGCTGGTGCAAATGATAAAACTGTTTTCTTGAACTTGTGACCTCGAAATGGCTGTAAGGTTATGGGAATGGGTTGAGGGAGCTGAGAGAACATGCACTACACGGGAAGGATGTATGAACACACACACACACACACACACACACCACACACACACATCTGTGTGATTATACCCTAATCCCCCCCACCCCCCTTTTTTTTTAAGAAACGGGAACAACAAACAGGCGGATTCATCATCTTTCCACCGTAGTTTCAGGGGAAGTAATTAACAGTTGTAAACTATTTACCCCGAGTGGATGCCACGTCAGAAAACAGAGCAGCAGGTTTATTTGCTGGAGGTGAGTCATCTTAAACACTTCGCAATCCCCCCCCCCCCCTCAATGCCCCCTACCCCCCATCTCCACTCCGCCCACACCCCCATCTCCTTCCGGCCTTTCTCTGACTCCGTTCCCACGATCCTTCTCCTCCTGATGATTAGAAACATTTTCATGATTAATTTTCGAAAATTTATGATAACATGTAGTCGTGTTTAGGTTCAAGCGCTTTCGTGTTTGAATTCTGTTTGTTTGTTTGTTGTTGTTGTTTTTTTTCCCCCAGTAGATTTCAAGGGCACGCATGGTACAGCTTTAGTGATATCATTGCCGAATCAACCCTACGGGGCCGCTTTCAGAAAGAAAGCATAGTGTGAAGGAGAGAAAAAGAATTCTTTCTGAATAAAGGAAACTGTCAGCTGAAGAGCTGTGTCAGACAGGCTTCATAAAACAATATTATTTCATGCCGAAACATGCTGCTCGAAACACGGTGTTTCCTGTGTCAAGTAGGTGCTCCTCGAAGTTGGTCTGGTGGCCGTTTGAGGTGTTTCTTCGTTGTCTTGACCTGCTTTAGTTTGGCTTAAGACGTTTCTTGGAACTGGTGTCAGGAACCAGAGAGCTGCGCCACCGGCTTTTCCAAGTCAGCTAGAAGGACACCCCGGAGAGCGGAGACATCTCTCACATGTAATCATTTAATACGTCAAGGGAAGTAATCGTGTGTACGGACTGAAAGAGTTACTTCCTTTGCGCTTTTTGTGACAGGACATCGAAAGTGTCATGCTCTATAGACAGTTGTCAACTCGTGAACAGTATGCTCTATAGACAGTTGTCAACTCGTGAACAGTATGCTCTATAGACAGTTGTCAACTCGTGAACAGTAGTTTCTTTGATCAGGTTCAGTGAAAAATGCCCTAATGATCTAGCTTTACGGATCCTAGATCCGCTTTTTGATCTGGATCCGTTCCTAGGATCCACACCGAAGGTGGATAGGTTTCTGCCTGGGTCGCATTCATTTTTTTCTTTTGCCCGAGAAGTGTTGTTAAAATCGGCACAATAGTGTGTGTATGCGTGGAGGGGGTGAAGAGGTTAGGCAGGGGGTGGAGCGTCATCTTTCCAGATAGACGAACAAAGAAACCAACGCGGGTGAAGCAGTAGCCTTCTTGGCGCAGGTACAACTCGGCGGATAGGAAGAGAGAACCCATGTTAAGTGTTGACCACGGTCTTCATTTCCGGCCGATCTGATCCCAGCCTGCGTGGCCTGCAGGGACGCAGGAAATGCGCGTTTCGCGCGCATTGTCTTCCAAACAACAAATATTTATCGTAGACGACAGATAAGTTTCTTGATCTGTAGATGGAAATTGGATTGTTTTAAAACAAAGTATGTCAAAAATATACATTGTATATGTGGTCATAGCATATCAACTGATCACATTCTTTTGTGTAACTCAATGAAAAAATTCATTCTAAACACGTCTGTACAGCCTGTTCAAAATGTTTTCCTGTCAGCAAGTGAAACTTATCTTTTCTTTCTGCGCTTAGCTAAAAGTCCAATTGGCAAATACTTACAATAGATAACAGTCAGTGGTGAGATGAGACAGAAGAGTTATATGTTTGGTTTTTTCTTTTAATCTTTGATTAAGTGGATTTTCTACTTTCATGTTATAGTTGTAGATAAGTTAATTCTTTTGACTCGTTGTGTTAACCTTTTTTCCCGGCCCCGATTTTTTTTCCGTCTAATATCACGTTATGTGGAAAGACGTAAAACAGAACAACAACAACAACAACAACATCAAAGGGCGGATGACGGAAATGGATAATGTATCGCTGGGTGCCGCCATACTGTTTTGGTGTAGGAAGGGGAGGGAAAGTAGTAGAGGTATATGTGACGGGGTGGGGTGGGGGTAGGGGTAGGGGGGAGGTAGCAGGTGGGAATTGTGGAGGGAGAACGTAAGACAGGGTCGGGTTTCAAGCGATTCCGGTTTCCATGTCTGGAACTCACCCACAAAACAAAAATCAAAAGCAAAACAAACAAAAAAAAAAAAAAGAAAAAGAAAAAAAAGAAAAAGAAG
>CM065718.1:88277893-88282893 GCA_033310375.1 Conus canariensis
CTCCTTACCTTCACCTTCTCGCGTCCTTTCCCTCACCCTTCCAACCCCCACCCCACCCCTCTCACACTCATACAGGGTAGCGCCATCATCCACCTGCATTATGTAGGATGTAAATGTACCTAGCACACACACACAAAGCTCCTCTGTCTCTTCTTCTTCTTCTTCGCACAACCATTTTGCGACTGAGATAATTCGCGCCAGCAGCGGAGGACACAAACAAACATGCATGACTCATGAGCCATGTGTGTCATGTAATGTAGCATTAGCTCTTTCTTGTTTGTTCTTTTTGGGTTCGTTCCGACATGTGAGGAAAGCCCTGCTGCTACAGAAGTTTTGTATAATACGGTACCTTCCAGTCGGATAATACGACAGGATTATTACGTGTCTTTCGCTGTTATGATAAGATAAAGGCGCACCGCGCGCGCGCGCGCGCCACGCACGCACACACACACACACACACACACACACACACACACACACCACAGTGAGTGAGTGAGTAAGAGAGAGAGAGAGAGAGAGAGAGAGAGAGAGAGAGAGAGAGAGAGAGGCAGGCAGGCAGGCAGGCAGAGACGGACAGATAGAAGCTTTCACTCCTGTGATAAATTTCGCAATGATGGTAGGACAAAGGCACATGGATAGTACCGTTCTTGCTAATGATAGAATATCCATAGTTAATTTCATGTTGATAACAGGACGAAGACTACGTGTACAGTAAGTCATTTTCATATCGTTGGTAGGACTAAGACATGTACAACAACGGTCATACCTATAACAGGACAAAGACACACGCACATTACCATTCATACCTAGAACGAAACAAAGACTAGTGCATAGTAAATTACCTACCTATAAGACGAAGACACATGTACAGTAACGTTCATGCCCATAAGAGGACGAAGACACATGTACAGTAACGTTCATACCACAATAGGACGAAGACACATGTACATTCCTATAACAGGACGAAGACACATGTACAGTAACGTTCATACCCATAATAGGGCGAAGACGCATGTACAGTAACGTTCATGCCCATAATATGACGAAGACAATGTACAGTAACGTTCATACCCTAACAGGGCGAAGACACAGGTACAAGAACGTTATATCCATAATAGGACGACGACATGTGTACAGTAACGTTCATACCCATAATAGGACGAAGACAATGTACAGTAACGTTCATACCCATAACAGGACGAAGACAATGTACAGTAACGTTCATACCCTAATAGGACAACGACACAGGTACAAGAACGTTATATCCATAATAGGACGACGACACATGTACAGTAACGTTATACCCATAATAGGACGAAGACAATGTACAGTAACATTCATACCCTAACAGGGCGAAGACACAGGTTCAAGAACGTTATATCCATAATAGGACGACGACACATGTACAGTAACGTTATACTCATAATAGGACGAAGACACGTGTACAGTAACGTTCATACCCATAATAGGGCGAAGACACATGTACAGTAACGTTTATACCCATAATAGGGCGAAGACACATGTACAGTAACGTTTATACCCATAATAGGGCGAAGACATGTACAGTAACGTTCATACCCATAATAGGGCGAAGACACGTGTACAGTAAAGTTCATACCCATAATAGGGCGAAGACACATGTACAGTAACGTTTATACCCATAATAGGGCGAGGACACATGTACAGTAACGTTTATACCCATAATAGGGCGAAGACACATGTACAGTAACGTTTATACCCATAACAGGGCGAAGACACATGTACAGTAACGTTTATACCCATAACAGGGCGAAGACACATGTACAGTAAAGTTCATACCCATAATAGGACGAAGACAATGTACAATAATGTTCATACCTATAATAGGACGAAAACACATGTACAGTAACGTTCATACCTATAATAGGACGAAGACACATGTACAGTAAAGTTCATACCCATAATAGGACGAAGACAATGTACAGTAACGTTCATACCTATAATAGGACGAAGACACATACATGTACAGTAACGTTCATACCTATAATAGGACGAAGACACATGTACAGTAACGTTCATACCTACAATAGGACGAAGACACATGTACAGTAACGTTCATACCTATAATAGGGCGAAGACGCATGTACATTCCTATAATAGGACGAAGACATGTACAGAAACGTTCATACCCATAATAGGACGAAGACGCTTGTACATTCCTATAATAGGACGAAAACACATGTACAGTAACGTTCATACCTATAATAGGACGAAGACACATGTACAGTAACGTTCATACCCAAAATAGGACGAAAACACATGTACAGTAACGTTCATACCCATAATAGGACGAAAACACATGTACAGTAACGTTCATACCCATAATAAGAAGAAGACACGCATTTAGTAGTGTTCATACCTATAACAGGACGAAAATACACGAACAGTAACATTCATCCGTAAACTAGAACAAAGACCCATGCGCACAGTAAGTTTATACTTATAATAGGACGAAGACACGTGTATAGTAATGTTCATACCTATAATAGGACGAAGACACATGAACAGTAAAGTTCATACCTGTAACAGGACGAAAATACATGAACAGTAACGTTCATCCATAAAATAGAACAAAGACTCATGCACAAAGTAACTTCATGTCTATAACAGGACGAAGACCATCTACAGTAACGTTTATAACTAAACTAGAACAAACGCACATGCACAGTCACTTGAACTCCCATGATAAGACATTGAGTGGTCTGTAGTCAAACGGTTAAAACGTTCGCTTGTGGAGCTGACGTTCACGAGTTCGAACCACACGTGGGGACGGATTTTTTCGGCTTGAAAACCCTCTCCTCCACCTAGCAGTAAATGAATATCTGATTCAGTTCAGAGAAGGTTATAGGCGGTAGTGAAAAGAAGGATGGGCACCGTCCTTCATCATGCCGTGCCCTAGACACGGTGAACTTCTGACAGTGCATTGCCCCTGTGGCCGAAAAACTGTGCGAACTTCTTTTTCTTTCTTTCTGCGTACGCAGGCTGATACTCCTGCGGACGCTGCCTGTGTAGACAGGCAGTGGAGTTTTGTGTGTATGACCGTTTTTTTTATCCCGCCATTAAGGCAGCCATACTCTATCTTCGGGGAAGGTGCATGCTATGTGTAACGTGTCATCCATACCAACGGCCAAACTGGCCTTCTCTTCCGAAAGTTGCTGATGGGATTTTACGTGTGTGCAAGATGTTGTGCGTGCGTTCACACACGGAACCTCGGTTTATAGTCTCATTCGAAGGACTGCATGGGGAATGGAGTCAGAACCAATGTTAACTCCGAGGGAAAATCACCCTGTACTGAAATTCGAACCCGCAACCCCACGATCACGAGTCCAGCGCTCTACCAACTGAGCTATTCCGGCCCCCACTGTGGGAACTGAAACCTTTTATAATCTTTTCATAAGACAGACACGTGGACAGCAACTTTCACTCCAGTGATAACTTTCATACCTCTGATAGGACAAATACCTTTATACCGTCACTTTTCTTGCTTAGTAAAACAGATACATGTCAGTCATTTTCACGACAATGATAAAACAAAGACACATGTCCAGTCAGTTTCACTACCGCAATAAGACAAATTCATGAGTACAATCACTATCTCTATTGTAAAAAGAACAGAAGTACCACACGTATCAGGTCACTTGATAAGACAAGACACACGTAAGTCACTTTAGCACTGTAATAAGACAAAGAGACACATAACAGTCCATTTTAATACCGTGCTAAGACAAACGTACAATCACTTTCAATTCCGTGAAAAAAAAAACCGCAGCCATATGTACAGTCACTTTCAGTACAGTGAACCCCCCCCCCCCCCCCCCCGACATATGTACAGTCACTTTCAATACTTTGAATAAAAAAAAAACAGACATATGTACAGTCACTTTCAATACTTTGAAAAAAAACCCAGACATATGTACAGTCACTTTCAATACTTTGAAAAAAAAAACCCAGACATATGTACAGTCACTTTCAATACCGTGGGAAAAAAATTATGTACAGTCACTTTCAATACCCTGAAAAAAACAGACATATGTACAGTCACTTTCAATACTGTGGGGAAAAAAAACAGACATATGTACAGTCACTTTCAACACCGTGAAAAAAAACCCAGACATATGTACAGTCACTTCAATAAAAAAAAACAACAGACATATGTACAGTCACCTTCAATACCGTGAAAACAACAACAACAGACATATGTACAGTCACTTTCAATACCGTGGGGAAAAAATTATGTACAGTCACTTTCAGTAACGTGAAGAAAACCCAGATGCATACACTGTCCATTCTACACCACAAGAAGACAAAGACACGCGTACAGATATTTTCATTTCTATAGTATGACAAAGACACGTGTACCGTGATCCCCCCACCCCCCTCCCTACGATAAGATCAAGGCACGTGTGCTGTCCTTTTCACCCCTATAATAAGACAAAACACATTTACAGTCATGTTTACACCTATCATGAGACAAAGACACGCGTACAGTGATTTTTTGAATCCTGTAATAAGGCAAAGAGACAATCAAGGTCACTTTTATCCCCATAATAAGACGAGCATTCAGGTTCAGTAACTGTCACTACCGTAATAAGATAGGTATATTGCAGTAACCAGCAAGAAATGAAGACTCGTGCACAGGAACTTTGTCTCCCATAACTGGACAAAGCCATGTTTCTATTCTGTAATGCAGTCATAGATGAGAACGGAACTCCATCGTTCTTACTCATTCTTCTTGATCATTATTTGAAAAAAATCAAATTCTGTTAACCATTATGCCCCTTCTTTAAATTCTTCTTCTTTTGAGTACACTCAGACAAGAACCCCAGAGGCACTGACGAAGGCTGCCGTACGGCGGAGGCCCTCCAGTGATCCATAGAGCTTTTCCTTCGTCGTCAGCAGGCCAGGTCTCTGCTCTTAGCTTTTGATGTGTGGAAACAGTCCTTCATGAAGCGTTCCATAGT
>CM065718.1:88292893-88317893 GCA_033310375.1 Conus canariensis
TGCAAGTCCCAACATTCTAAAAGAATATGTTTCATTGTGGGTGGCACATGACATGGAATGCACCATGGAGCTTCTTCACTCTTTAAAAGGTATGAATGGGTAAAATACGAATGGCCGGTGTGTAGCCGGCATAGAACTGTTTCTTCTTTGCGACTACCAGACCTAGATGAGAGGAACTCCTGTAGGTTTGAACGGATCTGAAAGAGTTTGTTATCCGTCTGTGTATTCCAATCATCCTGCCAGAGGTTTACACAATTCGACAAGTCCACAGCGATGTAGAGGATCATTACTGGCAGTGACACTGAATCATGTCAGCAGTTTTGTGTTTAGTCCTACGTAGTGTAGGCAACTTATGCAACTGAGACAAAATGGCGACACAGATGGTCACGTGTGGATGACCTGTTGAGCAAACTCGCTGCAGAGTTGATAACTCTGGATTTAGTGTAAAAGTACCTGCAATGTAAGGTGCCTGCGTGCACCTATTGCGATGCAACTTGTAAGGTGCCTGTATGTACCGACTGCGCATGTATGTACCGGAAGCGTAGGCGCTTGGGAGCGCGCTCGATCTCGACCAACATGGCTTCTGTCCAGAAACTAGAATTGGCCCTCTGTGTGGTCATCCTTGTGTACTGTCCACTATACCCAGCACGACAAAGTACCCTTTGGGAGACCATTCACAACAAAATTCTTTTTGCCTTGGCTGGACAGACAAATGAAAAGACGAGTGCTGCAGGTGTTTTTTTTTTGTTTTTTTGTTGTTGTTTTTTCTGGTAGATAGTCCGGATAGAACGAACGTGCTTGATACGCTACCATATATTTTTTTTTCAAAATTTTTTCTCTTGGAAAAAAAATAAAAAGATGAAAATCAGTAAGTTACCAGACATATAGATACATAGATGGTCATGAAAATGTCAAAGGCTGTACTAGTAAAAGCACATTACTTGCAGACAGGCCTGTATTTAAATGGAAGAAGGCAGACAGGCCTGTATTTAAATGGAAGAAGGCAGGCAGGCCTGTATTTACATGGAAGAAGGCTGACAGGCCTGTATTTAAATGGAAGAAGGCAGATAGGCCTGTATTTACATGGAAGAAGGCTGATAGGCCTGTATTTAAATGGAAGAAGGCAGGTAGGCTTGTATTTACATGGAAGAAGGCTGATAGGCCTGTATTTAAATGGAAGAAGGCAGATAGACCTGTATTCAAAATGGAAGAAGGCAGATAGGCGTGTATTTAAATGGAAGAAGCCACGAAAAAAAAACCTTTTTTTTTTTCCATTGAGTGCTCTGTATATTTTATACTTCCTCCAAAGGGGGCGTTAACGGGACCAGCCAACGGCAGCCGTTTCAGTCTGTTGGACGTGCAAACGGACCCTGGTTATCTGCTGATGAGAAACACTTCCATATACACTAAAGGACGCAACCCCCCCCCCCCCTCCCCCCCCCCCCCCCCCGAAAAAAAAAGGAGTGTCTTAAAAAAAACAAACAAACAAACACTGGCACTCAGTGAAGTAAAAATGAAGAGTTGTGATTAAAATGATTGGCTGAAATTTATCCAGATATCAAAAGATGGAGGTGGAAACGACACGGTCTGTGGAGGCCAGCAAGGCATGGATTTCTGACATTTTATTTTACAATTCTTTTGTTGTTTCATCCCTGTTGCTTGCCTCCACAGGCAGTCTTAAATTTATTTATTTATTTATTTTTTTTTTTACATTTCCATCTCTTAATTTCTGGTTGAATTCTGATCTATGATTTTAATCCACATTTCCATCTCTTAATTTCTGGTCGAATTTTGATCTATGATTTTAATCCACATTTCCATCTCTTAATTTCTGGTCGAATTTTGATCTATGATTTTAATCCACATTTCCATCTCTTAATTTCTGGTCGAATTTTGATCTATGATTTTAATCCAGATGAATTCTTTCCCCTTTGCCGAGTTTTCATCTTGGCTTGCTGAGGCAGGAGGACTCCCATTTTCAGGAAGTTTTCCATTTTTGTTTCTACGGAAGAGCTTTGCTCATCGGCAGGTAACCATGATTCGCAGCAAACCTGACGAACTCTTTACAGAGCGAAACAAATGTTTGTGCTGGTCATGCCGACCTTCCGCTTGATGGAAAGTGCAATATATATATATGATATATGATGTGATATGATATAATATATATTATAATTAATATAATATAATATAATATATATTAATATATATATATAATATAATATAATATAATTAATATACAATATATATAATGATATATATACAATATAATTTATATAATCACAATGAAATATAAATATAATATAACTTAATGTAATACAATATAACAAAATATAATATAATATAATGTAATGCATATAACAATGATATAAATAATATTATAATATATATGATATAACATAATTAATATATATGATATGATATAATATGATATGATATAATGAATATATAATATATATATATATATATGTAATATATGATATATATATATATATAATATAATAATATATAATATAATATATATATATATATAATATATATATGTAGTATAATATATATATAAAAGATAAATATATATATATATATATATATATATAATATATATAATTGTGTGTGTGTGTGTGTGTGTGTGTGTGTGTGTGTGTGTGTGTGTGCATCGTTTTGTTTGTTTCCTTTTTCTTTCTGTTTTTGTTTTGTTCTCGTTTGTCACGCTTTGATCAACACAGTAAATAAAAGGTTCGTTCATTCATACATATATTGGTATTATCACTATTTTCTCAAAGTATGGTCAGTACAAAAACTTAATGCAAATCATTCATTCATTCTTTGCGTACGCAGATAGACAAAAGTAACTTGATGCTGTATCATCAACAACTCAAGGACAAGTCTTTTTCCTTGACAACAGGACAGCTGTACAACTACAACAGCCGTAACAACAGGGAGTTCGTGTCCACCAATGAGGGTCCTCCTGAGGATGACGACACCTACATGGGTAAGTGAACCTTAAGTGAAGCAGTTGTCGTTTTGTCTGTGTGTCTCTTCGTCTGCTTGTACCTTCATCAGTATGTCTTGTATATTCTCTCTCTCTCTCTCTCTCTCTCTCTCTCTCTCTCTCTCTCTCTCTCTCTCCCTCCCTCTCTCTTTCTCTCTCTGTTGCTGGGTACCTGGGTTATTCAGCAGCAGACCACGGAGTTAGCTAGTAAGGTAAGGTGATGTTGCTTATAGCCCAGCCGATCGCAAAGGGCCATATCAGGGCTGTCGCCACGTTGAAATCAACTCACGAATCATTCATTCACACGACTCTTTAAAATGCGTTTTCTAAAAACCCACCCGAAATTTTGTTACAAATCTTTTCACTGTAAAATCTCAGATCCGGTGAAGAATGTTAATCTCTTTCAAGAATTCAAAGAACATCTCTGACCAAGATTTTCATGGAATCTGCTGTAAAAATGTTTGTGTCTCACATCATGCAAGTCCCAACACTCTGTCAGACGTTTCCAGTTCAAATCTCACTGTGCGTCCAACTTCAAAACCGTCATTTTCACTGATTACCTTTACATGTTGTCGTTCTGGTGGTAGTGCCTGTGTAGAGTTAGACAAGCTCTCTTCCCCAACTCGCTTGAGCGAGTTTGCCTCGTATGCTGTAGTGCCTTTGGTGAGTGTATGTGGATATGAACATTGAATGTCACGAAAATCGCACGTTCTCGTGTTGGTTACAGCTGATGCGTCGTCCTCACCGGCTCGAAATTCTGTCGAGTGATGCTAGTGCATGTTCTTTGATCAACTGTTCTTTATTGCGCTGTGAGTGTGTATATTTCTGGATTGGTTTGATATATTGATTTTCAGATAAGCATCCGTAAAGATGGAAAATAAAGGTATGATATGTCTGAATCTTTGATTTAAATATAAGCGGCCCTATAGAAGGAAAAATGGAAAAAAATGCTATCTCTGTCTCTGTGTCTGTCTGTCTGTTTTCTCTCTCTCTCTCTCTCTCTCTCTCTCTGGCGTTGGTAAGGGCGGGGGCGTTGGTTTTATTGCTTCAGAAATTCTTCCCAACGTTGCCAACAACTGTACTTGTTTGTGCTGTGAACGCCCCGAAAGATCAAAGGAAAACGGTGATCTCTCTCTCTCTCTCTCTCTCTCTCTTCTCTCTCTCTGCGAGCACTCAAAGTTGTTACGCCATCAAGTACTTTACAAGTACGTTCAAAATTCTCACGGTACGCCAACTTCATGCAGCCCCGTCATCACAGATTGACACCCTCTGTCTCCAAGAATGGACTCGTCCATTCTATTTTTGGCCCGCCCGCCAGGCCGTTCATTCATACAGCAGCCGTGTTACAAGACAGGAGTGTGTACGTGCCTGTGACAATATCCTCACCTACTTCCGGCAGACGACTTGCAGGCCGGGTCTGAAGTAGGCTTTTGATGTCTGTGGGCTTGTCAACCCGTGTGGCGATAAGATTTTTGATGCTATCGTTTTATTTCTTGGTTTCATTATTATTATTATTGTTTCTCATCTGGTATGGATCGGGCTTTTTTTAAAATGCTATCTTGCTATTTCTTCGTTTGATTCTTCTTCTTATATAAGACTCAAACAAGTAAAACGCGGTAACGCCGTTGTAAAAAGCAAGTTTTCGGTTTATTACAAACCTTCTTCAGGCTAAAAGGTTGGCCAACTGAACACGCACACACACACACACACATCCAAGTCCCTGTCACATAAAGCAGAAGCTGAATTAAGTTCAAAGAGAATTAAAATCACTTGCACGAGCGTATTGATTCATCTTCTTGTGATTGCTATTATTATTATTACTATCGCTATGATTATCATTATTGCCTTTGCCAAAGAGCTTATGTTTCCAGCTGCGTTTGAAAGTTTGTCAACAAGATTCCGCAAAAAAGTTACTCAATTTATGTTTTCTGTGTAACGAAATTGGACCATCAAATTGATTGGAAGATAGATTATGTGGTCCAAGGACGGATCCATTAAATTTTGGTTTGGATCCTCATTGAAGAGCACATCCAAGGTTTTTTTTTTTTTTTTTTTTTTTTTTTTTTTGTCGTTTTCCAGTTTCTATTTTTTTAAAAGTGAGACGTCGCATTTTTATACATTTTCGTAAAGTTTTCAAGAAATATAGTATGGATCTCGATGACAAAGTCAGACCCACGGTATGGATTTAAATCAAGGAAAGCGTTGGGTCTGACCACGGGCCCGGAGTATGACGTGGACCCAGTAAACAAAATTACGTTCGTAAGGGGATGGCGTAGACGGAGAGGGCATTGTGCAATAACTGAGCTGGAAACCTGCACCTACTACGAATTGTAGTGAAGACAACGAGGATTCGGTAAGGTAAAACGCTTTTGATGTATCCGTGACAGTTCTGAGGCCCGTTTTAATCGAAATTAAGAGGATTGTTTGATCTTTGGCGAAGGTCTGTTCTCTCCAAAGTGATTTTCTAGAGATAATTTTTGTCACTGAAAATGACAATAGCAACTTTGATAAAGAAAAAAAGAGTAGCAAGAATAACAGCATTAACTCAGATCTTACAAACACGTCCCAAAAGTCCCCTTAATAAAGAACGAAAATTAAAAAAAAAAACCCAGAAAGGATAGCAGCAGTACCTCAGGTTTTACAAACATATGACAAAAGTCCCCGTAATAATAATAATGATAATAAAGAACAATAGCAAGAATAGCAGCAGTAATTCATGTCTTACAAATACGTGCCAAAAATCTCCCTCGTGAAAAAAAAAGAACAGCAAGAATAGCAGCAGTAATTCAAGTCTTACAAACACGTGCCAAAAGTCCCCTTAAAAAAAAAAAAACCGCAAGAAGAGCAGCGGTATGTCGTGTCTCACAAACACGTGCCAAAAGTCCCCTTAAAAAACCCGCAAGAAAAGCAGTAGTATGTCGTGTCTCACAAACACGTGCCAAAAGTCCCCTTAATAAAAAACCGCAAGAAAAAACAGTAGTATGTCGTGTCTCACAAACACGTGCCAAAAGTCCCCTTAAAAAAAAACCGCAAGAAGAGCAGCAGTATGTCGCGTCTCACAAACACGTGCCAAAAGTCCCCTTTAAAAAAAAAACCCGCAAGAAAAGCAGCAGTATGTCGCGTCTCACAAACACGTGCCAAAAGTCCCCTTTAAAAAACCCGCAAGAAAAGCAGTAGTATGTCGTGTCTCACAAACACGTGCCAAAAGTCCCCTTAAAAAAAAAACCGCAAGAAAAGCAGTAGTATGTCGTGTCTCACAAACACGTGCCAAAAGTCCCCTTAAAAAAAACCGCAAGAAAAGCAGCAGTATGTCGTGTCTCACAAACACGTGCCAAAAGTCCTCTTTAAAAAAAACCGCAAGAAAAGCAGTAGTATGTCGTGTCTCACAAACACGTGCCAAAAGTCCCCTTTAAAAAAACCCGCAAGAAAAGCAGTAGTATGTCGTGTCTCACAAACACGTGCCAAAAGTCCCCTTAAAAAAAAACCGCAAGAAAAGCAGCAGTATGTCGTGTCTCACAAACACGTGCCAAAAGTCCCCTTAAAAAAAACCGCAAGAAAAGCAGCAGTATGTCGTGTCTCACAAACACGTGCCAAAAGTCCCCTTAAAAAAAACCCCGCAAGAAAAGCAGTAGTATGTCGTGTCTCACAAACACGTGCCAAAAGTCCCCTTTAAAAAACCCGCAAGAAAAGCAGTAGTATGTCGTGTCTCACAAACACGTGCCAAAAGTCCCTTTTAAAAAACCCGCAAGAAAAGCAGTAGTATGTCGTGTCTCACAAACACGTGCCAAAAGTCCCCTTAAAAAAAAACCCGCAAGAAAAGCAGTAGTAAGTCGTGTCTCACAAACACGTGCCAAAAGTCCCTTTTAAACAAACCCGCAAGAAAAGCAGTAGTATGTCGTGTCTCACAAACACGTGCCAAAAGTCCCCTTTAAAAAACCCGCAAGAAAAGCAGTAGTATGTCGTGTCTCACAAACACGTGCCAAAAGTCCCCTTTAAAAAACCCGCAAGAAAAGCAGTAGTATGTTGTGTCTCACAAACACGTGCCAAAAGTCCCCTTAAAAAAACCCGCAAGAAAAGCAGCAGTATGTCGCGTCTCACAAACACGTGCCAAAAGTCCCCTTAAAAAAAAAACCCGCAAGAAAAGCAGCAGTATGTCGCGTCTCACAAACACGTGCCAAAAGTCCCCTTTAAAAAAAAACCCGCAAGAAAAGCAGTAGTATGTCGCGTCTCACAAACACGTGCCAAAAGTCCCCTTAAAAAAAACCCGCAAGAAAAGCAGTAGTATGTCGTGTCTCACAAACACGTGCCAAAAGTCCCCTAAAAAAAAAACCCGCAAGAAAAGCAGTAGTATGTCGTGTCTCACAAACACGTGCCAAAAGTCCTCACAGTCGTTGTGGATTCCTATCCTGACTAGGATGCAGCGACAGATATCCACGTCCACATCTTCAACAATCTCCACAGGCCTGTCTCCCCCAGTCATACACGCAGGGCAGAGGGGTTTTCTCCAGTCCAATCTTTTACATGACTGTGTAAGATGTTTTTTTCTGACCTCTCCAATGACCACCTTCGACTGTAGAGCAGTCTTGGACAGAGTCTTGCCGAGGTAATAACCGTCATAGATGAGCTGGGTGGAGAGGTTCTCCTTTGCCTGTGAATCAGTTTGTTGCTCGGTGTGGTCACTTGTTTTGTATTCCCTGTGTTAGATACTGTTGAGCTACCACCAGAGATGGGTGGCGATCAGCTGTCCGCAAAGGTGCAGAGACCTGTGAAAGCAACAGAATTGCTGCAGCTGAGCAGCGCAGGAGGATCAGGAAGACCAGTGTCAACAGATCTCCAGCTGCTGCACCATCCCCTGTCCGTACTGTGATAGATCTTTCCGGGCGCAGATCGGCCTGACCAGCCATCTATGCTCTCATCCCCGGTCCCAGGATGACTAGATGGTCTTCGTCGTCTCGACGGACAACAACAACTGTTGAGCTAACCGGAGCGCTTGTTCTCCAGCGCTTTGAATCTGCGTTCAAAATCTACAATCAGCGCCCATTTTTCACAGTGCATTTGTACAATAGTGTGATTCCTACCAAGGAGGTCTTGGACACAATAGCAAATGTAGACTACAGGTTTGCCGAACAATATTAGTAAACGAGTTGATAGAGCGACAGATAATCTTGGAGGGAATTGGACACAATAGTAAACGTAGACTGCAGGTTTGCCAAACAATATTAGTGAACGAGTTGGTAGAGCGACAAATAACCTTGGAGGGAAGACGTTGAAGCTGAAGGAAAGTTCTTCGACGGTCTGGGTCACACATAGACCCCCTCCGCCGGGCAATAGCGGACAAGGTGAAGGACGAGGGGAACAAGATACAAACAACTCGGGAAGGGAAAAAACAGCCCAGATCAGATTCTTTGTGGGGTGGGTGTCGGGGTGAATAAACCCAGGGTTGTTTTGGAAACCTGAGAGAGAGAGAGAGAGAGAGAGAGAGAGAGAGAGAGAGAGAGAGAGAGAACACACACACACACACTTCACCACACACACACACACACACACACACACACACACACACACACACACACACACACACGCACTCACACACTCAGAGAGCGAGAGAGAGAGAGAGAGAGAGGTGGAACTGGAAGAGAGCAATGTTCGGATGTGTCTGACCTTCCCTGATCGTCTTGCCGTTCCATAGGACAGCGAGTTTTCACAAACATATGGTTAGATTCGGCACGTTGTGATGCCTTTGCTGAGTTGCTGTGCTTGCTGAGAGCAGATCCCAGATACTTGTCCAGTGTCTGTCCGTTCAGTAACGTTTGCCACTGCCTGCTGGCTTGTCCAATGTCCGTTCAGTAACGTTAGCCACTGCCTGCTGACTGGAGATGTTGATTATCACTTGACTGTTTGGGGCTCGTGTTTCACGAGCTCTTGGCATTTTCTCTAGTTTGATGTTATTAAGGTCAGGAGTTCAGCGTCATTACTTCTCTTTGGGGTACTCATCAACTATGAAACAGTGATATGAAATTTTCTTTCTTGCCTTTTTTTTCTGACCACGTAAAGGCTTCTAGTTATTTCATACAACACTGCACAGTTTGAACTGTGTTTTCCCCGAAGCTGGAGTATGGCTGCCTTAATGGCGGGATAAAAAAAAGAAGTCATACACACAAAACTCCACTCCCTTTGTTGGGCAGATGTTTAATATTTGCCTGTCTATACAGGGAGTGTCCGCAGGAATATCAGCCTGCGTACGCAGAAGAAGAAGAAGAAGAAGAAGAACTGTGGATTTTTTCCTGTTTCTTTTCATTTTCTGCATGTATGTCTTTCTTTCTTCTTTCCTGTTATTTTTTATTTTACTTCTCTTGTGTTGAACGCCCACCTTTAACATGATCGGAAAGAACTCGCTTTCAGTCACTTTAACATTCATCCGTCATAAACTGGAGACATGCTGTTGGTCATTTCTGTACTTTCTATACTTTACCCCTTAGTGATGCCAAAGAGTACCATGACGATGCATTACCTTCCATGTGATCTGTTATAGAAGTTGGTTCTGCGTTGCTTGTGGCGATTTCTCCTGATGATGATGTCACAAAACGGCAAAACGTTGACACTTTAGTCTCATTTTTAGAACTGCGGAAGACAGAAAACGAACGAAGATTTTCTCAGCGGAAAAGTGATATAAATACGAAGTCCCTTTTTTCATCGACTCACAGTAAAGAAAAAATAGTTATAAAGAAAATCCTAATTTTTTTTACATGGATATAAAGTTGCAAAATACGTAAGTGGGATTTACCAATGCAAGGAAACAATTACGTGAACAATGCAAATTTCAAGAAAAAGAAAAATTTACGTGCGTGTGTGTGTGTGTGTGTGTGTGTGTGTGTGTGTGTGTGTGTGTGTGTGTGGAGCGCGCATGCGTTCGTGTATGTATGTGTGTGTGTGTGTGTGTGTGTGTGTGTGGGAGGAGAGAGAGAGAGAGAGAGAGAGAGAGAGACAGAGACAGAGACAGAGAGAGTTATGATGAGAAAAGGTCATTGCACACAGTGACTGACTGAAACCAATTTATTGTCGTCAGATTAACTCATAGCTTGTACTGACCAGTGCACACACACACACACACACACACACACACACACACACACACACACACACACACACACACACACACACGCACACACACACACACACATTCAGAGAAAGTGGGTGGTGGAGGGGTAATGGTGGGGGCGAGTCACAGGCAAACTGTAGCGTTTGACATGTGCATGTTCGAACCCAGCTCCCACCAAGGGCATTGACAAAATCTGTCGGCTGCAGGTTCTGACCGACAAGCGAAAAGCACTATGAGAAAGTGCACAGCAACTTGAGCGGAACAAGTGGCCGGTGTCCAAGCACTTTGAGACGTGCACCACCAGTGTGAGAAAGGACAGATTGTATCAGGCGGCCGAACGTGTGGACATGCACGTGATTAGATCTCGCTCCCTGGCCAAACCAAAGGGAGCTTTGGCCAGGTCTGTCGCTGTCTGGCTTTGTGTTTGTCCAAATTCCGCTTGTAACCTCTTTGAGAGTTCAATGAGCTTGGTGCCCCCCTGTGCTGAACTGTGCCCATGCCTTGTGTTTCTTTCACCCTCTTTTTGCGAATCTTTAGAATGAAATGGAAATTTCAGCGGATAATCATGGCGTTATGGGGCTCCTGATAGTCTGGTCTTTCGCCTTCAAATATGTCTTCTCTCTGTCAACGATTGAAGTGTAATACTTGTAGAAAAACGGCCTAATAGTTTTATAAATGCCGAGAACACTCATACAGACACGCACGCACGCACACACACACACACCACACACACACACACAACACACCACACACCACCACACACCACGCACAACACATTCAGAGAAAGTGGTGGTGAGGGTATGGTGGGGCAAGCACAGGCAAACTGTAGCGTTTGACATGTACATGTTCGAACCAGCTCCACCACGCACGCAACACACACACACACACACACACACACACACACACACACACACAACCTGGCATATATTTCAACTCGCTTTGTCATAATATTTGACAGATAAATGTAACTTTTTAAAAACAGGTAGTTATTTACCGGGTCCGTAAACTCCTACCATTGACATTTTCTATACAAACATACTGGGAGTCATGTTGTTTACAGTTCAGCCGACCACCGAAGCCAAACTGAGGCTGCAAGCACGTGAAAAACGGAATTGTGTACTTAGTAAACACGGTAAGCTAAGAATGCAAAACTGATCAAAACAAGTTATTCAACAACTATGTTTTAGGTGCGTGCGCACGCTTGTGTGTGTGTGTGTGTGTGTGTGTGTGTGTGTGTGTGTGTGGTGTGTGCGTGCGTGCGTACGTGTGTGTGTGTGTGTGTGCGTGTGCGTGCGTGCGTACGTGTGTGTGAGAGAAAGAGAGAGACAGACAGAAAGAGAGAGAGTGAGAGAGATAGGGGAGTGAGAGAGATTGAGAGAGAGAGAGAGAGAGAGAGAGAGAGAGAGAGTGTGTGTGTGTGTGTGTGTGTGCGTGCGTGCGGTGTGTATGTGTGCGTGCGTGCGTGTGTGTGTGTGTGTGTGTGTGTGTGTGTAACAAAAACCATGGGAACCATTTACTTCCATTGTTCGTCAAGCACCTGGTTACCAGTGTGTTTGCCCACACATCCAATATCCTTCCGCACATGGTCTATTACTTCCTCCATTTCAAAGTAACAAACAAAACAGGGAATAGATACTGGAGTGGCTGAAGTGTTATAGCAAGAGCGTACTTGCAGACTCACTTTGGGCGAGACGGCCTGGAATAATATGTCAGAACTCTTTCCGATTTGTTTCCCTGTACATTATGTTTTTTTGTTTGTTTGTTTGTTTATTTATTGATAATGATCAGAACGGATGAGGACGATGAAGACGTTGCCAATAAGGACTTCCATTCCGGTTTGAGAGTACATGACCGAGGTGTACTTTACGCTTCCTTTCATTATAGTATTTCTGCGTGATCCAGACCCGAGTGATACAGACACCTGCAGTGTATGCGGGTTTTTTTTTTTTCCAATGTAAATTAACATTTTCAACAAACAATTTGAAGCTTAGAGCTGCTTCAAAAGACACCTGTAGTATTGGTCAGGAAAGCTGAGCAACACTCTCAGAGGCAGATCCATTCGGTTTGAGATATGACGAGGTGTACTTTAGCTTCCTTTCATATATATTTCTGCGTGATCCAGACCCAGTGATACAGACACTGCAGTGTTGCGGGTAATTTTTTGTTCAATTAAATTGAGAATTTCAACAAACAATTGAGCTTGAGCTGCTTCAAAGAACCTGTAGTATGGTCAGAATGCTGAGCAACACTCTCAGAGGCAACCCGTGTTAGTGGGTCAATAATACACGAATTGGGTTGGCGCAGCCTGGCGAATTTCTGCAATCAACTCTGGAGGGATTCGAACCCACGATCTACTTGACTGCAAGCGGCGATGTATACTCACCGTGCTAGTCGTTGAACTTTATGTTGTGGATGTGGTCACCACAGCAGAGTTTGAGGCTTCTTGATGCTATGACAGGTGAGAAATGAACGCTAACAAGGTAAACGTTAAAGGTTAAAAGTTCCCACAGCATATTGGCCGTAGGGGCAGTGAACAGTCAGAGGTTCACTGTGGCTAGGGCACGGCATGGTGGAAGGCGAAGCCCATCTCTTTCCTTCTGTCACCTTCAACCTTTCCTGATCTGAATCAGGTACCCTGGGTGAACAGAGAGGGTTTTCAAGAACATAAGCAAAAAAAAACAACACAACAAAACAAACACGAACACACACACACACACACACACACACACACACACACACACACACACACACACATCACACACACACCACACACACACACACCAGCACTAGTGGTTCCAACTTGCGAACGTCTCTGACTTGTATAACTGTGTACTTATTTTCGTTTTTTTTTTTCCTGACGATATTTTCTATACTTCGTTTTGTTGTCTCTGATATACATTACATTATAAGAAAGTTCAATTTACTTCTCTGTCCTCAGTGACTGTCGTACTCGAGTTGTCGCAGGGTTGGAACTGACATGTTTTCTTGACTAACACACCAGTGTGTGAACTCGTGCGCGCGAGCGTACAGCATGTGTGTGTGTGTGTGTGTGTGTGTGTGTGTGTGTGTGTGTGTGTGTGCGTGTGTGTGTGTGTGTGTGTTTGTGTGTGTTGTGTGTGTGTGTGTGCGTGTGTGTGTGTGTGTGTGTGTGTGTGTGTGTGTGTGTGTAGTGTAGTGTATGTGCATGCGTGCGTGCGTGTGTTTATGTGTGTGTGTGTGTGTGTGTGTGTGTGTGTGTGATTTTTTTTCTGTAGTTCGTTTCTGCTAGCACAAGGAAATGGCTTGATGTACCACCTGATCTCATTAAAACTTCGCTCTAATGCCGCCAACCAAAGCTGAAGCTACACCTGAAATACGTCCAGGAGGAGTACAAAGCAGACAAACCCAGGCTACTAACCATGCTTGAGGAGATAAGATAATGTTGCTTATAGCCCAGCCGACCGTAAAGGGCCACATCAGGGCTGCCATGCTTGAGGACTTGAAGACTAGGTTGTGAGATTAATCCACCCCAAGCTAACAGCTTGTAGAAAATTAAAAAGTTCGGGAGACAGCGAGCATAGCAAAGGAAACCCTTAAGATCAGACACATAACAGGACACATACAAACCAACAGACAAGAATTGGGGTCAACAGAGATGAAGGAAGGCAAAACGGAAGGCAAAGATAAACATGGTAATACAGGAACTGAAGAAGGAAAAGGACGCCAAGACAATCCAGAAAGCAATCCAGCAAAACCAACAGGGGCAGTGGATTACGTGGGACAACGCACTCCACAAAATATATCAGCTGGAATGACATATGGTTCATAGTACCCCCGTAGAATCAGCTTCAACCCCAAATCTGCATATGATCTCCTGCCCTCGAAGTCAAACCTGGTGAAATGGGGGGAAATCAGATAACTCTACGTGTCCGCTGTGTCAGGGCAGTGCAGGCAAACATTAGAACATGTCCTGAGTTCATGCAACGCAGTGGGAATCCAGGGAAGGTACGCATGGAAACACAACCTAATGCTTAAAGAGATAACAGTGGGAACCCAGGGAAGGAGCACATGGAAACACAACCTAATGCTTAAAGAGATGACAGTGGGAATCCAGGGAAGGTACGCATGGAAACACAACCTAATGCTTAAAGAGAGAACACTGCCAGATAAAACACTACACCACCAGAAGCCTCAGCAACGACGTTCCACACACAGGGCGGGAGGCCACAAGTCATGAGCTGGAACAGCAGCCGTAGCATGAAGAGCATGGAAGCGGGATGTACTGGATAGACAGTATGACTGGGAGTGCACAGCAGGTCTTTCACAATGGGGAAAACTATCCAAGGACCATCAGATCGGGACGGGAGGCCCAGGAGGCCGGATAGGGCACTTGACTCGGGTCCATCAAAACAAAGGATGCTTAGTGACCTCGCTGTGCCACATGGCATTACGAAGGAGCAAGCTCACGTCAACAAGACTGAGAAGTAGGCCAGTCCAGAGAGCAGCTGAGGGAAGTCCGGCTTCCAAGTCAAAGTCCTTGATTTGAGGTTTGAAAAAAGGCATTTGTAGGCTCATCAGCCTAGGTCTCTCGCTGAAAAGCTCGCGTTTTCTGGTTAGAAGAGGACCAGAACCCTAAAAGCGATGGCGGCGGCAGCTGAAAAAAGTTCCAGCTTGATCTAGTTAGAAGGATAAAAGTGAAGTTCAAAAGGTTAAAATTTCCCAACCGTGAGCAGGCCTTGCATTGTGATGTTGGAAAGACGCCCGTTTAAACAGACAACGCCTTCTGACGCCCACCCAAAAGTTGCTGGTCCGAATACCCGGCAGCGCCTGGTGAAAAAAATTGATCGCATAGAGGCATCTAGAAGTCGTGACCTGGATGTGGCCCGGCCCCCATAGAGGGTAGGGAGTTCAAGGCTGAAAACACTTGCCTGAGGGATCTTTCTTCACTGAAAACCTTCTGCTGTGAAGCTTCCCCCGTAGGGTTTCTCTCCACCTGCTCTTTCTCTGCCTGTCTGTTTGACTTTTTCACGTAGGATTGTGACAGCGGCACGACGTTTTCGGTATTATGCTATTCCTTCTTCATTATACTTACCACAACCTTTACCCTCCTCTCTGTTCTCTCCATCATCCTCTTCCCAAAACTTTTATTTTTCCTCTCGTTTGAAAGAAGCTATCAGTGGCCCGATAACATTTTTTTCGAGAAAGGAAAAGGGAGAAGGGGAGTGAAAGATAAATAACACGTAACCGAGAAAGGAAAGAAGAAGAAGAAGAGGTTAACTCGTTAGGAGTTAATTACTTGAGACTGAATGAAGGCATCGTTCAGTTGAGATGGTAACTGCATCCAATTAAAACTCCCACGGAGCAGATGGGCCCACTTGAGAGGAAGACCAGGCTTCGCTTTCACCCCGTCACTGGGAAATATCTCTCTCCTTTGTCGGAGAATTCGTTTTCAGTGGAGTTCATTCCCCTGCGGCGCCAGTCGTTCGTGATTTCCGGTGACGGCTCCAAAGGGGTTAAAGAAAGCGGCAGTTGTGTTTTTCGCCAGGTGTATAGGATGGCACGGGGTATTGAAAAACAGGCACATGAACGGTGATATTGTGGATACAAACGGACAAGTGTGTGTGTGTGTGTGTGTGTGTGTGTGTGTGTGTGTGTGTGAGAGAGAGAGAGAGAGAGAGAGAGAGAGAGAGAGAGAGAGAGAGTACGAGAGAGAGAAAGAGAGTATTTTGACCGCTTGTTGTTAGCGCATTCGGAAGAGATTGTGTGAAATAAATGATGCATAGTATCTCCCCTTCAAAGCTCAAGGCATATTTACTCGTTCAGTGGACATCTACCAACTTCATCTTCGGTGGAAACAGTTTTATTTTTCTAGTTATTCCCAAAATAGATTAGTCACATGAGCCGGTTCTGTACCATATCCACTGCCAAAAGGGAAACAACTCGTTTTGGTTCGCGCAGGGCGAATCATATTGTTGAACCACAGATACTTCAGCGCGGGCATTGCACTTCTAAAACACCCCAAACCCAGTATGAGACTGACTACCCCAACATCCTGAAACTTTTTTCAGACAAGAGCATCTTCCATGAAGCAAGGTATCAGGATCCTGTGTGCTCTGGTCGATTCCACCTTCATGCACGCATGGGAGACAGCGGATCTGGAGAGAAGAATCCTTACCATGGACATGAGGTGTTGCCACTGGATACTAAATATCAGGTAACCTGATCAAATCAGCTAGAAACAAGTACATCAAACCATCTAGTAGCACCACGGAGCCATATGAAGATCTGCTGTGACATCATTTATGAAAAGTACGTTTGTAGGATCACGTAACAAGGTCTAATGATCTTGCTCCTAACAATCCTCCGGAAAATTGTTGAGGGAGCGATTTGGAAGAGAAGACAGGGAAACAAAACAAACACAAACAGACTGACAATACTGCAGAATGGACAGGGAAACCATTGTCGGAGATTCAGGCCTTACCACCCAGCCATCGACTTTAAAACTGTGTCTGTTTGTGCTGACAGCCTATAGAACTGGAGAAACCCGGTGAACAGTTCTCCAGTGTGACTCCCCAGTAAACTGTTCGCCGAGTTCAGGAAGAAGAAGACGCAGAGAAGATTATAACAGAAGTCACAAGATGGCGACGCACGCGCTCAGCGGTTGAATCTCAACACACTGTTACTTTGAGACAGCCTCATAAATCAGGCGACTACCGTTGAAGTGGTGTCAAAATATTTGTTGAGAGCAAGATGGCGCGGTGCTGCTCTCAAATACAGCTTTACTACACTGTGATTACCTGCGCCAAAGAGGATACATTTTAACCCGCGTCCTTTGGCTATTTTAACCCGCGTCCTTTGGCTATTTTAACCCGCGTCCTTTGGCTTTTTTAACCCGCGTCCTTTGGCTTTTTTAACCCGCGTCCTTTGGCTTTTTTTTCTTTGTTGTGTGTCAGCAAGAACACGCGAAAAATAGTGAACTCATTTTAATCATAATTTCAAAAGAAAAAACCACGAAATGTGGTCTTTGAGTGAATCCGTGAAATTTAGGTGTGGATCCGCAGTGCTAATAGCTCAGCTGGTAGAGCGCCTGACTCGTAATCTTGGTGATCCTGGGGTTGCGGGTTCGAATCTCCGCCGGGGCGTTTCGGTGCAGGGGGATTTTTCCCTCGGAGTTAACATTGTTCTGACTCCTTTTCCCATACAGTCCTTCGAATGTGACTATAAACCGAGGTTCCGTGTGTGAACGCACGCATAACATCTTGCACACACGTAAAATCCCATCACCAACTTTCGGAAGAGTAGGCCAGTTTGGCCGTTGGTATGGATGACACGTTACACACAGCATGCACCCTGCGTGAGAAATGGAAAGAATGAAGGAAGTAAAGAAACTGAGTGAACGATATTGAACGCTATTGACTGGATGACACGGGAAACGACTGAATGAAGCGCCAGCTGGCAGCTCTTCAGTCGGCACTACCCAGGTAGGCAGCCCGTTGTGTAAGCGAGTGTTGATTGTAAAGCGCTTAGAGCTTGGTCTCTAGCCGAGAATAGGCGCTATATAAGTATTCATTATTATTATTATTATTATTAATCCCAATCAAACGACAGATCCAAGATTCTCCTGTAAGATTGGTATACATGTTACGCAAATGCTGATGAATCCGTTTTAATGGAACTTGGGGGAAAGATAGGAAGTGGCCCAAAGACGACGCCATTAAGTTTTGTGTTATATATATATATATATAATATATATATATATATATATATATATATATGTGGTGTGTGTGTGTGTGTGTGTGTTGTGTGTGTGTGTGTGTGTGGTGTAAGACGTAAAGAAATGAAATAACATATCTGATGTCTGTACAGCCTCGTTTCTGATTCAGAATCGTTCAGTTTGTTACCCACTTTAACTCTAATTCAATCAAAGCATATAAATGTTATCTTTTAGGACTAGCGGTCTGAAAGGAAATATTTTCCGGTTGTGTAGCACCATTTTTGTACTCCCAGTTCTTAAAGAACAGGGAGTACTTTAGAATGGGAACGAAGAAATGCTCTGTGTGTGTGTGTGTGTGTGTGTGTGTGTGTGTGTGTGTGTGTGTGTGTTGTGTTGTGTCTGTGTCTGGTGTCTGTGTGTCTGTGTCTGTGTGTCCGTGGTCAAAATGTGTTCCACTCGCTCCAGACAAAAACTACTGGGCCGATCTTTCTGAAAATTTGTAGGTATGTTCACTATGGGTCAAGGATGATGCCCGATGTTTTACTTTACCGTTACAGCCGTTACTAACGGCTGTAACGGCATGTAACGCCTTTTCTTCTTTACAGAATATCTCAGAAAGTCCTTGGCCGATCTTTGTGAAAATTAGCAGGTATGTTCATGGATGATGCCCGATGTTTTAGTTTACCCCGTTATTGCCCTTACTAACGGCTGTAACAGCCTGTAACGATTTTTCTTCTTTATAGAATATCTCAAAAAGTATTTGGCCGATCTTTCTGAAAATTTATAGGTATGTTCACTATGGGTCACGGATGATGCCCGATGTTTTAGTTTACCGTTATAGCTGTTAGTAACGGATGTAACGGCCTGTAACGGTTTTTCTTCTTTATAGAATATCTCAGAAAGCACTTGGCCGATCTTTCTGAAAATTTGTAGGTATGTTCATTATGGGTCACGGATGATGTCCGATGTTTTAGTTTACCGTTACAGCCGTTACTAACGGCTGTAACGGCCCGTAACGGTTTTTTCTTCTCCATGGAATATCTCAGAAAGTACTTGGCCGATCTTTGTGAAAATTAGCAGGTATGTTCATTATGGGTCTCGGATGATGCCCGATTTTTTTAGTTTACCCCTTTAGAGCCGTTACTAACGCTGTCACGGCCTGTAACGGTTTTTTCTTCTTTATGGAATATCTCAGAAAGCACTTGGCCGATCTTTCTGAAAATTTGTAGGTATGTTCATTATGGGTCACAAATAATGCCCGATGTTTTAGTTTACCATATGTACCGTTACTAACGGCTGTAACGGCCCGTAACGGTTTTTCTTCTCCATGGAATATCTCAGACAGTACTTGGCCGATCTTTGTGAAAATTAGCAGGTATGTTCATTATGGGTCTCGGATGATGCCCGATTTTTTAGTTTACCCCATTAGAGCCGTTACTAACGGCTGTAACGGCCTGTAACGGTTTTTCCTTCTTTATGGAATATCTCAGAAAGCACTCGGCCGATCTTTCTGAAAATTTGTAGGTATGTTCATTATGGGTCACAAATAATGCCCGATGTTTTAGTTTACCATATATACCGTTATAACGGCTGTAACGGCCTGTAACGCTTTTCTTCGTCATGGAATATCTCAGAAAGTACTTGGCTGATCTTTTTTAACATTAGCAGGTATGTTCATTATGGGTCATGAATAATGCCCGATGTTTTAGTTTACCGTTATAGCCGTTACTAACGGCTGTAACGGCCTGTAACGGTTGGTTTTCTTCATGGAATATCTCAGAAAGTACTTGGCCGATCTTTGTGAAAATTAGCAGGTATGTTCATTATGGGTCACGGATGAAGCCCGATGTTTTAGTTTACCGTTATAGCTGTTAGTAACGGATGTAACGGCCTGTAACGGTTTTTCTTCTTTATAGAATATCTCAGAAAGCACTTGGCCGATCTTTCTGAAAATTTGTAGGTATGTTCATTATGGGTCACGGATGATGTCCGATGTTTTTAGTTTACCGTTACAGCCGTTACTAACGGCTGTAACGGCCCGTAACGGTTTTTCTTCTCCATGGAATATCTCAGAAAGTACTTGGCCGATCTTTGTGAAAATTAGCAAGTATGTTCATTATGGGTCTCGGATGATGCCCGATTTTTTAGTTTACCCCATTATAGCCGTTACTAACGGCTGTAACGGCCTGTAACGGTTTTTCTTCTTTATGGAATATCTCAGAAAGCACTTGGCCGATCTTTCTGAAAATTTGTAGGTATGTTCATTATGGGTCACAAATAATGCCCGATGTTTTAGTTTACCATATGTACCGTTACTAACGGCTGTAACGGCCCGTAACGGTTTTTCTTCTCCATGGATTATCTCAGAAAGTACTTGGCCGATCTTTGTGAAAATTAGCAGGTATGTTCATTATGGGTCTCGGATGACACCCGATTTTTTAGTTTACCCCATTAGAGCCGTTACTAACGGCTGTAACGGCCTGTAACGTGGCCGATCTTTCTGAAAATTTGTAGGTATGTTCATTATGGGTCACAAATAATGCCCGATGTTTTAGTTTACCATATATACCGTTAGTAACGGCTGTAACGGCCTGTAACGCTTTTTCTTCGTCATGGAATATCTCAGAAAGTACTTGGCTGATCTTTTTTAACATTAGCAGGTATGTTCATTATGGGTCACGAATAATGCCCGACGTTTTAGTTTACCGTTATAGCCGTTACTAACGGCTGTAACGGCCTGTAACGGTTGGTTTTCTTCATGGAATATCTCAGAAAGTACTTGGCCGATCTTTGTGAAAATTAGCAGGTATGTTCATTATGGGTCACGGATGAAGCCCGATGTTTTAGTTTACCGTTATAGCCATTACTAACGGCTGTAACGGCCTGTAACATTTTTTTTTCTTTATGGAATATCTCAGAAAGTACTTGGCTGATCTTTGTGAACATTAGCAAGTATGTTCACTATGGGTCATGGATGATGCCCGATGTTTTAGTTTACCGTTGTACCGTTACTAACGGCTGTAACGGCCTGTAACGCTTTTTCTTCTTTATAGAATATCTCAGACATGTACTTGGCCGATCTTTGTGAAAATTAGCATGTATGTTCATTATGGGTTACGGATGATGCCCGATGTTTTAGTTTACCCCGTTGCAGCCGTTACTAACGGCTGTAACAGCCTATAACGGTTTTTCTTCTTTATGGAATATCTCAAAAAGTACTTGGCCGATATTCCTGAAAATTTGTAGGTATGTTCATTATGGGTCACGGATGATGCCCGATGTTTAAGTGTACCGTTATAGCCATTACTAACGGCCCATAATGGTTTTCTTCTTTATGGAAAATCTTAGAAAGTTCTTTGCCGATCTTTCTGAAAATTTGTAAGTATGTTCATTATAGGTCACAGACGATGGCCGATGTTTACCAGAATAGCCATTACTAACGGTTACACCAGTCCAAGACGGTTTTTCCTATTTATGGAATATCTCACGCGTATTCAGGATAAACTGGGAGTACGTTTATATGCTTTGCACCTTTTTTTCTTTCTATGTACCTTAAATGATACGTCATTCAATTAGTAATGAATCTTGCCGTGATTCCTGTTCTCTTCTGTCGGCTGATGTGACTGTGTTTCAACTGAGAGTAGTCTCCCTGGAAATCTTTCTGGGTAGAGGTAATTCAAATAGCGATGAGACTGGCATTCCACTGGACACGATAGAATTGCGTAACTGTAGTGAGTGTGTGCGCACGCGCGCCGTTAAACATAATTTATGATTATGCCTAAGAATGAAAGTACAACAGATTAACCGTTTGCCTCTCTGGATATAATTATGCTGAATGTCTGGGGAAGGAGGGGCGGGGGTGGGGGTGGGGGGGATGAACGAGGGTATTCAAATTACAAATGTACGTGCCGATTTTCTGTCTATGCTTTCACAAGCAGGCTAGGAAAAGCCTCTTGTTTCATATCCGTTACACACTTGAAGTATATTAAGCACCTTCCCTCTCTCTCTCTCTCTCTCTCTACTTTTCTCGTTCACTCTTTCTTTAGCCTCTCTCTCCTCTCTCTCTCTCTCTCTCTCTCTCTCTCTCTGTTACACCTTAAGGTCTTTGAGCACCTCTCTCTCTCTGTCTCTGTCTCTCTCTGTTAAACCGTAAGGTCTTTAAGCACCTCTCCTCTCTCTCTCTCTCTCTCTCTCTCTCTCTCTCTCTCTCTTACTTCCCTACCATTCTATCTCTTGTTCATTTTAATTAAGCTGACCCTCTTCTTAAGCACTAACCGGCGTCCCCTTTACCCCTAGCCCCACCCCCCAACCCCCTTTCAGCCCCATCCCCTACCTACCCCCTTCCACTCCGCGTTTCCACACTTCCTCTGTCATTGACCCTATAGCAGGTACCGAATGGAGGGAAGCCCGTGCACCTGTTCACAGCCCTACTTTTATCCTTTCACCGTAAATCGTTAGAGAACTGAGGGGGAGGGGGGGGGGGGACCGGAGGAGGGGGTGGGGGGAGAGGGAAGAGATGGAGGAGTATGGGAGATGGGATGGGAGGGGAAGGGGAGGGAAAGGTGGTGGGAGGGCTGACATTCCTTGTGGCTGTTGGTACGGTTCCTGCATTTTTACATCTGGCACTGCGAGATTTTTTTTTTTTTTTTTTTGGGGGGGGGGGGGGGGGGGGGGGGGGGGGAGGGGGTGAAAACGGATGCACCAGCGCGTAACGATCTCAGGACCACGCACGAAGAAAGCTGTTGATATCTGACAGGAGGTTGGTTGTGCTTACGTGTCTTGTTACGTGACATTTTTTGTTTGTTTGTTTTTGTTTTTGTTTCTTTTGTATTTGATTGACGCGTGTGAAATACAGTTTGGGTGCCTTTCTGTTCCTGTTAACCCTTTCCCAACCCCGTGTTCTTTCCTTCTGGCAAACGTAAGTTAAGATCCGATTTTTTTTAGTGTAGCAGCTATGGACTTTAGGTTAGCGGGGAAGGGGAGGGGGAATAATGTAGTTTAGTAAGTGCGTATGTCTCTTGACGTGTCATATGAACATTTCGGCATGAGTGCCGTGGTGCGCGAGTGTGTGGTTTAAATCTCCAGCAACGCTTTCTTGGTCACTGGAATGTGTACCGGACGAAACGGAACGGAGAATGGTCAATAGGGAGAATAGTCCAGATGTAGTGGTTAAGAGGGGGACGGAATGGTCCAGAGGAAGATGGAATAGTCAGCAACAACAACAACAATGAATACTTATATAGCGCCTATTCTCGGCTAGAGACCAAGCTCTAAGCGCTTTACAATCCACACTCGTTTACACAACGGGCTGCCTACCTGGGTAGTGCCGACTGAAGAGCTGCCAGCTGGCGCTTCATTCAGTCGTTTCCCGTGTCATCCAGTCAATATTGTTCAATATCGTTCACTCAATTTCCTTACTTCCTTCATTCTTTCCATTTCTCACGCAGGGTGCATGCTGTGTGTAACGTGTCATCCATACCAACGGCCAAAGTGGCCTACTCTTCCGAAAGTTGGTGATGGGATTTGACGTGTGTGCAAGATGTTATGCGTGCGTTCACACACGGAACCTCGGTTTATAGTCTCATTCGAAGGGATGATCGATTTGAAAGGAGAAGGGAATCGTCAAAAGGGAGACAGAATGGTTATAGGGGTAGGTCACAGTGGAGATGGAACTGTCAGGCAGGAGATGGAGTGGTGAGTGGTGAGATTGAATGGTCGGAGGAAACATAGAATAGTCAAAAAGGAGAAGAATTTGGTCCAAAGGGAGACCTGAATCAATATTCAATTCAATTCAATTCAATTCAATCAACTTTATTGTCCATCGGAAATTTTTCTTCATCTCCACATCATTTCGCAAGTACATAAGACATTACAAAGAGACATTATAAATCGTTGCATAAAAGCCTGTCTTAGTATATGTATTTATATATACATCAACACTCACACACCCCTCCCCACCCCCACCCCCACCACACCACCTGCACACACACACGCACACACACACCCACCCCACCACAATCCCACCCCCCCCCACACCATACACACAGAAATAAACATTAAATCCATAAGACATAAAACATTACATAGATTAGAAAAACAATCAAAACAAAACCACCCGCACAATCCAACACTAACCACATACACATGCGTACACACACACATCACAAAGCCCACACACACACACACACACACACACACACACCACACACACACACGACGCACTCACGCACAGCACGCACACACAACACAACACTACACAACACACACACTACACACACAAACACCCCCCCCTACACACACACCACACACACACCCCCACACCTCCACTCACTCTTCCCCACAACCACACACACAGCACACACACGCACACACCTAGTCACACACACAAAGAGTTAAGTCACAGTAAGCATAATGGTCAGTCAAGGAGACCAACTGGTCAAAAGTGAGGTGGAATGGTCCAAAGCGAGACCTGTTGGTCATCATGCAGAAATATGAAGAGAAGTGGAGGCCTGAATAGTCAAAGAAAAAATGGAGTATTCAAAAGGAAGATGTTGTTGTTGGTTGTTGTCCGTCCAGACGACGAAGACCATCTGGTCATCCTGGGATCGGGGGTGAGTGCGTAGATGGCTGGTCAGGCCGATCTGCGCCCGGAAAGACCTGTCACAGTACGGACAGGGGATGGTGGCAGCAGCTGGAGATCTGTTGACACAGGTCTTCCTGATCATCCTGCGCTGCTCAGCTGCAGCAATTCAAAAGGAACACCACCACACAACACAACAAAAACACGGAAAACATCGCTGTCCTCCAACGACAACCAAAATAAACAAACCATGAACAGGAGTGAAAGACGCCCCATCTCAATGTCTCGCCTTTCATCCTTGAAAGATTAAATGAGGGAATAAGAGAAGGGGCGGAAAGGAGAGATAGAGCAGGAAGAGAGTGGTAATTGTACAGGGGAAAGAGAGCAAGGTTGTGTGTGTGTGTGTGTGTGTGTGTGTGTGTGTGTGTGTGTGTGTGTGTGCGTGTGGTGCGTGTGTGTGTGTGTGTGTGTGCGTGTGTGTGTGTTGTGTGTGTGTGTGTGTGTGTGTGTGTGTGTGTGTGTGTGTGTGAAGTGGGGAGGTGGGGAGGGGAGGCGGAGAGGGTCCCTTCGTGACTTCAACTAAGGTCGTCGGATTTTCTCGCTTCCTGTAGATCGTGCGTTGACCACCTAACCAGTTCC
>CM065718.1:88322893-88330393 GCA_033310375.1 Conus canariensis
ACTACTTGCCCTTACCTTTCACTACTTGTCCTTACCTTTCACTACTTGCCCTTACCTTTCACTACGTGTCCTTACCTTACACTACTGTCCTTACCTTTCCACAACTGCCCTTAACCTTTCACTACTTGTCCTTACCGTTCACTACTTTTCCTTACTTCACTTACCTGCCTTCACCTAGTCCTACCTTTCTCTTTCATACCTACCTTTTCAGCTACATTATTTCCCTTACCTTTCACTACTTTTCCTTACTTTCACTACTTGTCCCTTACCTTTCACTACTTGTTCCTTACCTTTCACTACTTGTCCTTACCTTTCACTCACTCTTGTCCTTACCTTTCACTACTTGTCCTTACCTTTCAACTTCTACTTTTCTTCCCTTACCTTTCACTACTTTTCCCTTACCTTTCACTACTTTTCCTTACCTTTCCCCTTCTTACTATTCCCTTACCTTTCACTACTTGTCCTTACCTTCACTACTTTGTCCTTACCTTTCACTGCTTGTCCTTACCTTTCACTCTTGTCCTTACCTTTCACTACTTGTCCTTACCTTTCACTACTTGTCCCTTACCTTTCACTACTTTTCCCTTACCTTTCACTGCTTGTCCTTACCTTTCACTACTTCTTCCCTTACCTTTCACTACTTGTCCTTACCTTCACTACTTGTCCCTTACCTTTCACTACTTTTCCCTTACCTTTCACTACTTGCCTTACCTTTCACTACTTGTCCCTTACCTTTCACTACTTGTCCCTTACCTTTCACTACTTTGCTCCTTACCTTTCACTACTTTTCCCTTACCTTTCACTACTTGTCCTTACCTTTCACTACTTTTCCTTACCTTTCACTACTTGCCTTTTTATTTTCCTTACCTTTCACTACTTGTCCTTACCTTTCACTACTTGTCCTTACCTTTCACTACTTGTCCCTTACCTTTCACTACTTTTCTCCACTTACCTTTCACTACTTGTTCCTTACCTTTCACCTTCACTTACTACTTTCCCTTACCTTTCACTACTTTTCCCTTACCTTTCACTACTTTTCCCTTACCTTTCACTCTTTTCCTTATACCTTTCATCTACTTTCCCTTACCTTCACCTTGCCTTACCTTTCACTACTTTTTTTTCCCTTACCTTTCACTACTTGTCCCTTACCTTTCACTACTTGCCCTTACCTTTCACTACTTTTCTTCTTCCCTTACCTTTCACTGCTTGTCCTTACCTTTCACTACTTGTCCTTACCTTACCTTTCCCTACTTTTACTTCCTTACCTTTCACTACTTGTCCCTTACCTTTCACTACTTTTCCCTTACCTTTCACTACTTGTCCCTTACCTTTCACTACTTTTCCTTACCTTTCACTACGTGTCCTTACCTTTCACTACTTGTCCCCTTACTCTTTCCTACCTTTACTACTTTTCCCTTACCTTTCACTACTTTCCTTTTTTCTTCCTTACCTTTCACTACTTTCCCTTACCTTTCACTACTTTTCCCTTACCTTTCACTACTTTCCCTTACCTTTCACTACTTGTCCTTACCTTTCACTACTTCTTATTTATCTTTCCCTTACCTTTCACTACTTTGTCCCTTACCTTTCACTACTTTTCCTTACCTTTCACTACTTTTCCCTTACCTTTCACTACTTCCCTTACCTTTCACTGCTTGTCCTTACCTTTCACTACTTTCCCTTACCTTTCACTCTTTTCCTTACCTTTCACTACTTTCCCTTACCTTTCACTACTTTCTTACCTTTCACTCTTGTCCTTACCTTTCACTACTTGTCCTTACCTTTCACTACTTTTCCCTTACCTTTCACTACTTGTCCTTACCTTTCACTGCTGTCCTTACCTTTCACTACTTTTCCCTTACCTTTCACTACTTGTCCTTACCTTTCACTACTTGTCCTTACCTTTCTCCACCCTACTTGTCCTTACCTTTCACTACTTTTCCTTACCTTATCCCTTATCTTCACTACTTGTCCCTTACCTTTCACTACTTTTCCCTTACCTTTCACTGCTTGTCCTTACCTTTCACTACTTCCCTTACCTTTCACTACTTTTCCTTACTTCACTATTCCTTCCTTCACTACTTTCTACTTCACTATGTCCTTACCTTTCACTACTTTTCCTTACCTTTCACTACTTGTCCTTACCTTTCACTACTTGTCCCTTACCTTTCACTACTTTTCCCTTACCTTTCACTACTTTCCTTACCTTTCACTACTTGTCCATTTACCTTTCACTACTTTCCCTTACCTTTCACTACTTGTCCTTACCTTTCACTACTTGTCCCTTACCTTTCACTACTTTTTCCCTTACCTTTCACTGCTTGTCCTTACCTTTCACTGCTTGTCCCTTACCTTTCACTACTTTTCCTTCCCTTTCACTACTTGTCATTACCTTTCACTACTTTACCTTACCTTTTACTACTTGTGCTTACCTTTTACTACTTGTCCTTACCTTTCACTACTTGTCCTTACCTTTCACTACTTTACCTTACCTTTTACTACTTGTGCTTACCTTTCACTACTTGTCCTTACTTTCACTGCTTGTCCTTACCTTTCACTACTTTTCCCTTACCTTTCACTACTTTACCTTACCTTTTACTACTTGTGCTTACCTTTCACTACTTGTCCTTACTTTCACTGCTTGTCCTTACCTTTCACTACTTTTCCCTTACCTTTCACTACTTTACCTTACCTTTCACTACTTGCATTTACCTTTCACTACTTGTCCTTACCTTTCACTGCTTGTCATTACCTTTCACTACTTTTCCATACCTTTCATTTCATTTCCATACCTTTCACCTCATTTCCATACCTTTCACCACATTTCCATACCTTTCACCTCATTTCCATACCTTTCACCACATTTCCATACCTTTCACCACATTTCCATACCTTTCACCTCATTTCCATACCTTTCATTTCATTTCCATACCTTTCACGTCATTTCCTTACCTTTCACTAACTTTCCCTACCCGTCCCTATCTTCCACTACCGTTCTTTGCTTTTCCCTAATTTTTCCCCCTACCATTCTCTCTTTTTCTGCCTTTCCCTTCGTTTTCCTACCTTAAGGGTGTGGAGGCTGAGAGAGAAATATAACAAAAATGAATCAAAGGTTGCGAGTATTGATGGACAGCCATCTTGAGACAGGCCCAACTGTTTCCGCCATTTGTGTAGTATTGCAGCATTCTGCATTTCAGTCACAACCGAATTCCGCACAACAATGTCAGCAAAACGAACAAACAATATAACTACAGACAAAGAACGTTATCACATGCCAAACCCTGACATGGAACCCGCAGGGGAAAAGGAAGAGAGGCCGACCTCGCAGCAGCTTGAGGCGAGACACTGATGAGGCAGAGATGAAGAGGCAGGAGACCAACTGGACAGGCATTCAGCGAGCACCCCAGAACCGAGTGCGATGGCGAAGTGTTGTCGATGGCCTATGCTCACCCTTGAGCTATGGGCCTAAGTAAGCAAGTAAAGAACGTTATAAAGATTCGCGTTTTTCTAGTTGGCTGGAGACTATAATACAACATAATTATGAGGAAAAAAATGTCCTGAGAGGAAAGCTTGGAAGGCACGGGAAGACTTAAACATTAGATCATAAACAAGGGAGATTACTGTTTGGGTCTTAATGGTAGGTAAACGAATTACCTGCCCGTAACTCCCATCATTTGCTTCTTGCAGGGAGACGTTAATTTTGTCTTGAATTCAAAGAGTTCACCAATGTCAGGTTTAAACTGTCTGCTGTTTTGCGCTGAATCAAGACTAAACGCTGCATTACTGAAAAAAAAACACACAAGCACGCGCATATATATATATATATATTCAATTATAAACAAAGCTTGCTCTTATGTCTCAGATTGAAGAAATAGGGGGAGATAAGCATTCATATCTGCAGTGGTAGATAATTCTGCCTAACTAACAGTATGTGCTTGAGTGGGTGAATGGGGAAAAATAAAATAAATGCTTCTCAAAATGAGCCTTCAGCAAGCTTATAGTCTCCAAGGGGGAGGGCAATCTCCAATAGGGAGGAAACTCACTAACATATAACTCCTGGTCATATACCGATATTTCGAAACCTGATTGTTTCTCCTCAGTGACCGCGGAAAATGGTAATTTGACTCCTCTGCCTTTTCGGTTTTAAGAAGAATGCTATCCCAGAAAAGGCTGGTGTGCAATACCGTAGTATGTTTGTTGAGTTTTCAAAAAATCAACCAAAGATGCCACCTAAGAACGAAAAGGAAATCATGAAGGAACAAAACAAGCTACATTTTCTTGTGAAAAGTAGAAAATATAAAAGGATAACCTCTTAAGACACAAGTGCTGACGGCCAGTTCTTGGAATGAATCCGCAAGGGACTAAAATACAATAAACTAATAAATTCCGAGGATAAGTACCGCACCATTCCAGCAACTTACAGAGCAGCTTGGTGTTGCAATGACTGCAAGAAATATTCAATTATAAACAAAGCTTGCTCTTATGTCTTAGATTGAAGAAATAGGGGAGATAAGCATTCATATCTGCAGTGGTAGATAATTCTGCCTAACTAACAGTATGTGCTTGAGTGGGTGAATGGGGAAAAATAAAATAAATGCTTCTCAAAATGAGCCTTCAGCAAGCTTATAGTCTCCAAGGGGGAGACAATCTCCAATAGGGAGGAAACTCACTAACATATAACTCCTGGTCAGATACCGATATTTCGACACCTGATTGTTTCTCCTCAGTGACCGCGGAAAGTGGTAATTTGACTCCTCTGCCTTTTCGGTTTTAAGAAGAATGCTATCCCAGAAAAGGCTGGTGTGCAATACCGTAGTATGTTTGTTGAGTTTTCAAAAAACCAACCCCATTCACCCACTGAAGCACATACTGTTAGTTAGGCGGAATTATCTACCAATGCAGATAGGAATGCTTATCTCCCCCCATTTCTTCAATCTAAGACATAAGAGCAAGCTTTGTTTATAATTGAATATTTCTTGCAGTCATTGCAACACCAAGCTGCTCTGTAAGTTGCTGGAATGGTGCGGTACTTATCCTTGGAATTTATTAGTTTATTATATATATATATATATGTATATATATTAATTAACATTATTTATTAACATCTCGGCTTCGTACTTTTGGCATAGGTGTCAATCTTCCAAGAAAACGGTACAAGAGAAAGAAGGCAGACAACAAACGGACATTAAAGGTGCTGCTTTTCAACTGCCGATCGTGTCGCAAAAAAGCAGCTGAAATCCATGAAATGGTGACTGATTTAAAAGCCGATATTTTCGTCTTGACTGAAACTTGGTTGTACGATCGTGGTGACGAGTCCTACATCGCTGCTATGACTCCCTGTGATTATGATTTCCACTCGTTTCCTCGTGTTGGATCACGAGGTGGTGGATTAGCCTTCATGATTCGAAAAACACTCTCATGCTGTGTTTCTTTCACTCCTGTGAAATTTTGTTCGTTTGAGTGTGTTGAAATGAAACTACGAGGCACTGCTGCTACTGTTTCTTTGGTTTGTGTTTACAGACCTCCGCCAAGTAAGTCCAATATGCTGTCTAACTCTGCCTTCCTACAGGAGTTTCCAGATCTGTTATCCTCTTATGCAGCTACACGTAATACTGTTTGTTATCTTGGTGACTTTAATTTTCATTATGATGACTATTCAGATCGCCAAGTGATTCATCTAAAGACTCTACTGACTGATCACAACCTGTCTCAGTTTGTTCAAACACCAACACACAAACATGGCCATATCCTTGATTGGGTGGTGGGAAACATTGAAGACAGCGTTCTCTCTGTGGATGAAGTTCGTGACTATGCTGGTCTTTCAGACCATTTTGTTGTTGTGTGTAGTTTGAAGATCTCCAGACCCCCTCCTCGGAAAAGACTTGTTACGTCTAGGAACATGAAAGCATTGTGTGTGGCTGTTTTTGACCAAGAGGTCAAGAGTTTTGCTCAGGGCATGCGTAAGCAGCAAAGCAATGCAGATGTCACACAATTAGTTGAAGTGCTTAACGATGGCCTTCAGGAAATCCTGGACCGACACGCGCCTGCAGTGACTAGGTGTGTTACTGACCGTCCCTCAGCTCCTTGGCTCTCCGAGGACGTGAGAGCTGCTCGACGTCAACGCCGGCGCAGCGAGAGACGCTGGAGAAAGAGCCGATTGACCATCCACCGCCAGATCTTTGCAGCGAACAGGTGTGAGGCAGGGGACTGCCTCCAGGATGCCAGAGAGTCATACTACCGTGATAAAATTGACTCTTGTTCTTCATCAAAGCAGTTGTTTTCTCTTTCAAGTGAACTACTTGGCAAACAAAAGAAATTAAGTTTGCCCACGAACACTCCTCCTTCTCAAATCTCTCAACAATTTAGTGAATTCTTTGTTGATAAAATCAAAACCATCCGTGACAATCTTGATGCAAATCCTTCCCAACCAATTCTTTACGATAAATACTGTGGACCACCTTTTTGTACTTTTAATCCTGTGGATGAAAAACTGATCGGCGATCTCATAAGTGAATCCTCCAGCAAAAGTTGTGTCCTTGACCCCATCCCTACTTCCCTCCTTAAACGGTGTGCCTCTCATTTGATTCCCGTGATTACAAACATTGTAAACAAATCTCTCTTGTCAGGCATAGTGCCTCCTCAGTTTAAGCAGGCAATGGTTACCCCTCTCTTGAAAAAGCCAGGACTGGACCTTAATAAGTTAAAGAACTATAGACCGGTGTCCAACCTCCCATTCCTCTCAAAAATCCTTGAAAGAGTTGTGCTGAAGCAGCTTCAGACTCATCTTTCAGACCATGGTCTTCTTGAGGCCTGTCAGTCTGCTTATAGGAAGAATCATAGCACTGAGACTGCTGTATTGAGCGTACTGGACTGTTTACTGTGCAAATCCGACAGTAAACTTGTTTCTCTCGTAGCCTTGCTTGATCTGAGTGCTGCCTTTGATACGCTAGATCACACTACTTTACTTGAAAGGCTTAGGGTCACTTTTGGTGTTGATGGGATAGTTCTCCAGTGGTTCGAATCGTACATCAGAGATAGGTCACAGGCGGTGGTTGTGGGTGGTGTAAGGTCTACTTTGTCACCTCTTTTGTATGGAGTACCACAGGGGTCAGTATTGGGCCCAGTGTTGTTTACATTGTACTCACAGCCCTTGTCAGATGTTATCTCGGACCATGATTGTGATTTTCACAAGTATGCTGATGACACTGAGCTTTCTAAGAGTGGCACACCTGATGAGTTTGTTTCTGTTCAATCTGGGGTGTCTCGGTGTATCAGCAGTGTGCAGGAATGGATGACAAGTAATAAGCTTAAATTAAATTGTGAAAAGACTGAAGTCATGCCCGTTGGAACCTCCTCCTGCCTCAAACTCGTTGAGTCAGAGTCAATGGTTGTTGATGGTACTGAATTGCCTTTCAGTAACTCTGTCAAATACCTTGGTGTTACCATTGATCAGTGTCTGACCATGCAGAATCAAATATCTGTAGTCTGTCGCTCATCCTT
>CM065718.1:88340393-88341967 GCA_033310375.1 Conus canariensis
CTGTCTGTCTGTCTGTCTGTCTGTCTGTCTTCCCTCACCCCTTCCTCTTCTTCCCAGTATCCATCAATGCGTCATGTTGAGAGAGAGAGAGAGAGAGGAGAGAGAGAGAGAGAGAGAGAGAGAGAGAGGCAGATAGAGCAGACACCCGACAGACAGACAGCTTAAAAGGAAAAGAGACGACAGACGACAGAGAGGCGGACAGACAGACAGATAGAGAGACAGAGGACAGAGAGATTGAGGGACACAGAGAGGATGGGATGGGTGTGGAGTACTGGGGAGAGAGAGGAAGCATGAAAAAAAACAAGATGCAAAGCATAGAAACGTACTCCCAGTTTATCCTGAATACGCCTGAGATATTCCATAAAGAGGAAAAAAACCCTCTTGGACTGGTTTTAGCCGTTAGTAATGGCTATTCTGGAAACACATCTGTGACCTATAATGAACATACTTACAAATTTCAGAAAGATCGGCCAAGTACTTTTCTTAGATTTTCCATAAAAAGAAAAGCATTATGGGCGTTAGTAACGGCTATAACGGTCAACTAAAAATTCAATAAAAAAAGAAAAAAACGTATGGGCCGTTTTTAGCCGCAGTAACGGCTTACGGCAAGCTAAAACATCGGGCATCATCCGTGACCCATAATGAACATACCTACAAATTTTCAGAAAGATCGGCCACGTACTTTTGAGATATTCCATAAAAAAGAAGAACCGTTATGGGGCCCTTATAGCCGTTAGTAATGGCTACAATGGTAAAATAAAACATCGGGCTTTATCCGTACCCATAATGAACATACCTACAAATTTCAGAAATATCGGCCACATACTTTCTAAATTAAAAAAAAAAGAACCGTTATGGGCCGTTATAGCCCTTAGTAAAGGCTATAACAGTAAACTAAAACATCGGGCAATCATCCGTGGGCCCATAATGAATATACCTACAAATTTTCAGAAAGATCAGCCAAGTACTTTCTCAGATATTCCCTAAAAAAGAAAAACACTTAGGGCCGTTATAGCCCGTTAGTAACGGCTATAACGGTAAACTAAAACATCGGGGAAACATCCGGACCCATAATGAACATACCTACAAATTTTCAGAAAGATCGGCCACGTACTTTCTGAGACATTCAAAAAAAAGAAAAAACGTTATGGGCCGTTATAGCCGTCAGTAACGGCCCATAACGGCAAGCTAAAACATCGGGCCCTCATCCGTGACCCATAATGAACATACCTACAAATTTTCAGGAAAGATCAGCCAAGTACTTTTTGAGACATTCCATAAAGAAGAAAACCGTTATGGGCCGTTATAGCTGTTAGTAAAAGGATATAAATGTAAGCTAAACCATCGGGCATCATTTTGTAACCCTTATGAATATACCTGCTTAATTTTCACAAAAAATCGGCCAAGTGCTTTCTGAGATATCCATAAAAAAAAAAACCGTTACAGGCCGTTACAGCCCTTAGTAACGGCTGTAACGGTCAACTAAAACACCCGGGCATCATCCGTGACCCCTAATAAACTACCTGCTAATTTTCACAAAGATCGGCCAGTACCTTCTGAGATATTCCCTAAAG
>CM065718.1:88342067-88347067 GCA_033310375.1 Conus canariensis
TGCAAAGTGACATGAAAGTGTGAAACATTGAGCCTGATGCCTGGGAAACAGCTGCGACGACCGTGACTGCAAATGGTGCAGAGAGGAATCAGACAAGCGGAGGAGGAGAGAACCCAGCAGGCATCAGAGAAACGACCACGCCGCAAACAGCGAGCAGCCTCTGCTTCTTCCCGGTCGTCCTACCTCGTCTACACCAACTGCAACAGAGACTGTCACTCCACAATTGGGTTGCACAGCCACAGCAGGCGCTGTTCACAACCCTAGGAGAAACCTCACTTGGCGCATCAAGCATTGTCCTCCGGGACTGCATTGCCAACACAATACGAAGGAGGCAGCATGGAAATGGGTAAAGAAAGATTAAAAAAAAAAAACAACCTGAAAATAGTAGCCGTGTCTATCATTTTCTTAAAATAGATCAGCAAACCTTCAATGGAGTTCTTATAACTGATGTCACAAGCTGTTACACAAGCTGTTACGTAGGCTACATCACGCCGTCGTCTTATGTTTTTCTGGACTTGAACGCTATTGTGTACATAGTACTGGGTCACACAGATCGATCAGTTGATTGGATGGCTCATATGTCACACGGTTGGAGAGAACCTGTTTAGCTGCAATGTTTTAATATTTAGAATGGTGTGTGTGTGTGTGTGTGTGTGTGTGTGTGTGTGTGTGTGTGTGTGTGTGTGTGTGTGTGTGGGTGTGCGTGCGCGCGCGCGCGCGTGTGTGTATGTGTGTGTGTGTGTGTGTGTGTATGTGTGTGTGTGTGTGTGTGTGTGTGTGTGTGTGTGTGTGTGTGGAGAGAGAGAGAGAGAGAGAGAGAGAGAGAGAGAGAGAGAGAGAGAGAGAGAGAGTTTATAGCGCACACAAACTATAAAAATTTGAATAGTGCAGTTCACCGTGTAGAGAGCATAAAACTCTTTCCGACAACCCCACCCCCACCCCCGCCTTGATTTGCGATACTCTGTAAACTGTTTTTCGTTCTGTCAATGTCTACAAATTCAAATAATTTGTGCGTCTAATTCAGATTTTTTTTTTATTATTTTTTTTTTGCATTGGCATTCTTTCCTTGGTGACAAGCATAATTATCCCTTAGTGGAAGAATTACAACTTGAATATTTTGACCCGGTTCTAAAAGACTGGAACATTTGGGAGAGAACTGCTTTTTTTTTTTTTTTTTTTTTGAGAGTATCTTATAGATTCTGATTAAAGACTTCACTGAATGTGGTGCACCTGTTGAGTCAGATAGTGTGAGATGGTGATTGACTGAAGAGTGTATGAATGCATACACCAAGAATGTTCTGGTATGAAGGTTCAAAAAGAGTTTGATCCTGCAGAGTTGATATATTTGTCTGGATACCGTTTTGCACAAAGCTTTGGTGTGAACAGTTCATGAAAGATTGCTATCAATGATCACTAATTATGCCAAGACCATGCCCACACGCTGATTGTCTACTTCTTCAGTCCTTCCATTATTGACGACAGAGAGAGAGAGAGAGAGAGAGAGAGAGAGAGAGAGAGAGAGAGAGAGAGAGAGAGAGAGAGAGAGAGTATTTAAGCTTGATTACACACACACACACACACACACACACACACACACACACACACACACACACACCACACACATACAACAAGACAGCAACACAACAACACAGACAACAACAAACATACAGAGACGAGAGAGAGCAGAGGAGCGAGCAAGAAAAAAGTGTGTGTGTGTGTGTTGTTGTGTGTGTGTGATGTGATGTATTTCGATTTCTGTAATGAATTATCCATTCTTGCATTCCGGAAAATTGTGCTTTGTTGTACATTTCACAATCTACGCCTATGCATTAAAGTAGTCGATGTGTCTGTCTGTCTGTCTGTCTGTCTGTCTGTATGAATGTATGTATGTATGTATGTATGTATGTATGTATGTATGTATTATGTATGTATTTGTATGTATGTATGTGTGTGTATTATATATATATATATATATATATATATATATATGATTATAATATATATTATATAATAATAATAATGGTTTCTTATATAGCGCTTAATCAAACGAATTTCTCTAAGCGCTTTACAAAGTCATACTACATTCACCCTTCTCATATACAATAATACACCTTACACCCAACTACAAATACTATTACTACAATAACTAACAAATCCTAATCCTACGAATGTGACATTCACTTATTTTTCAAATATCACTACAAAAACTTAATCCTATAACGTTCAATCATACAACAAATACATATAAATAGAGAACATACACATACGCTACATTTGAAAAGGCCCAGACGGCTATGAGTTAGGTTGTACCCCCCCCCCCCCCCCCCACCCACAGCATTGACTAATTATGAGAAAATAGATGGGTTTTAAGTTTAGACTTGAAAGAAGAGATAGAATCTGAATGTCTGAGAGAGTCTGGCAGTCTGTTCCACGTCGCTGGAGCTTGAAAAGAGAAAGATCTTTCACCAGCAGATAGTCCTGAAGCGAGTCATTCGCAGAAGGCGGTCGTCAGCACAGGAGCGTAGTTGTCGAGAGGGGGTGTAGATTTTAAGGAGATCTGAGAGATAAGAAGGTCCATTTTCAAAGAGAGCAGAGAAATGAGAGTTGAGATTTTGTACGAGATACGGTTTGAGACAGATAGCCAGTGAAGAGAGTGGAGTAGAGTACATGTATACTTGTATACATGTATGCATGTATACAAGTATCTATGTACTTTTGAACGAATGTAAGTATGTATTTATGTATGCATACAATGTCTGTCTGTCTCTGTCTTGTCTGTCTGTCTGTCTTTCTATCTGTCTATGTGTATGCATGCATGCATATATGTATGTATAGGCGTATGCATGCATGCATGAAAGTATGTATGAATGTATGTATGCATACATGTATGTATGGGATGTATATATGAATGTGTGTATGTATGTAAGTAGGCCTAAGTATGTATGCATGCATGCATGTGTATGTATGTATGTATGCATGATGTATGTATGTATGTATGCATAGTATGTATGTATGTATGTATGTATGTATGTATGTATGTATGTATGTATGTATGGTATGTATGTATGCATGTATATGTATGCATGTATGTATGCATGTATGTATGCATGTATGTATGCAAGACTTTAGTATTAAACTATCATCTGTTTCGGTTGATAGCTGTGTGTAGTTTCCGCTAAGGAGTGTGTGTGTGTGTGTGTGTGTGTGTGTGTGTGTGTGTGTGTGTGTGTGTGTGTGTGTGTGTGTGTGTGTGTGTGTGTGTGTTTTAAAGCAAAAACAACATAGGGCTGTGTGGATCTTCATTAAATAAAAGGAAGAAAGAAAGAAAGAAAGAACCGAAGTACCGTCAGATATGTGAAGTTGTTTATCCAGCAAGCAGCTATGTCTAAGGTTTCCCGTGAGAGCACTACATTAACGTGTCGGGTGTCATGAATCGATACAAATGTTAACGTACCAACATTTTTTTTGTCTCTCATGAAAACGGACGGATAGGAGTATAGTCCGTGAGAAACAAAACACCGCACAAGAGAGAGAGAGAAGAAGAGAAGAGACAGAGAGAAGAAACGAGAGAGAGAGAGAGAGAGAGAGAGAGAGAGAGAGAGAGAGAGTATTCAAGCTGTTTTACACCACACACACACACACCACACACACACACACACACACACACACACACACACACACACACACACACACACATGCACACATATAAATACACATATATTACGAGAGACAGACAGAGAGATGAAAAGTATTTGGGCTGTTTTACACACACACACACACACACACACACACACACACACACACACACACAACACACACACACACACACACACACACACACACACACACACACAACCACACACACACATGCACACATGTAAGTACAAACCAGAGAGAGAGAGAGAGAGAGAGAGAGAGATGAAAAGTGTTTAAGCTGTTTTACACACACACACACGCGCACACACACACACACACACACACACACACACACACACACACACACACACACACACACACACACACACACACACACACACACACATTCACACATGTAAGTACAAATGAGAGAGAGAGAGAGACAGAGAGAGAGAGAGAGAGAGAGAGAGAGATGAAAAGTGTTTAAGCTGTTTTGCACACACACCCCACACAACACACACACCACACACACACACACACACACACACACACACACACACACACACACACACACAACACACATCAGACAATATGAGAAGAGAGAGAGAAGAGAGAGAGAGAGAGAGAGAGGAGAGATGAGAGAAGATGGAGAGAGAGAGAAGAGAGAGAGAGAGAGAGATGAAATGTAAGACATGCACGCACCAAAGAGAGAGAGAGAGAGAGAGAGAGAAGAGAAGAGAGAGAGAGAGAGAGAGAGAGAGCAGCGCTTGGGCATCACACAATTAAGCACACCATACATAGAATAACTCCTTTCCAACTTTTAAGGTTAAGCACATCGCGACGAAAACATACTCATGCAGCCTTGCTACACACGCAGTGTTGATAACTGAGTTAACGAATTTCGACATTAAGAAATTAAAAAGCAAATTTCGTCGAAACTGGAAACTACTTTCTGTGATATATAAATGAAAAAGATCGACGTTTTGTAACGAAACACAGCAAAAAGATTTTTTTTTTTTCAACATCTCACCAGTGTTGAAGTAAATGAAGAGTTTTCTCATCAAACGCTGTTCAAAATATTTCCAGATCACCAGCACGAACCTGTGAAAATTCTGTGTAGTTTCATAAAATACTCCCATATCTAATTACCTACAGACGTGTTTGACCTTGTCTCTCTGTCTCTTGAGTATCTAATATTGAGTTGTAGCGTTGGTCAAAGTCTTATCAAGGTGATGTTCAACATCATTGACAAATCTACATGACATACATAGACGAAAACACCACATGAACACGTACTAGCATGTGTTTTTAAAGATATCATGCTTGTTATACATACTTCATCTACCCCCCCCCCCCCCCTCCAT
>CM065718.1:88352067-88357067 GCA_033310375.1 Conus canariensis
GACATAACAGTGTTCCACTATGCCCTCAAGCAATAACTGTAAAGCAGTTGTTCCCCTTGAACCTGGGCTAAAACAGTACGAACAGACACGACAGGATTTGGAACTTCTTTGATAGCGAAGTTTCCTTGTTTGTTTTGCGTACCCCTTGTCTATGTGTGTGCCAGCTGAACTGGAAGTTTTGAGAGTCCCTCGTGGGGATACCGGGGGGTCTTTTGTACAAATATGTCCCCCACCTTCTGGACATTCTGTGCTGGTAACGTCCCCTTTTCGTTTCGCTCTCAGTAACTCCTGTCTCCTCCTTTGCTGTACTGTCGTCTGCTGTCCTTTCTGTCTACCGTATCTTTCCACAACCACAATCTTTTTCCACAACCTCTTCCCACAAATTTCTGCACTCAACGAAGTCGGAGTGAACTGACTATACTCTCGAGTATACTATATATAGTGTGAGTATTCCAACAGGGTAAAACGAGTTCACACGCTACCAGATACTGGAACGCTGAAGAAGAAGAAGAAGAGGTAGTTTTGAGAAATGTGCGCACAACTACTTCGCCATAGGCGGAAAATTAGTATTTCTTTCCCGTGTTGGTCCATGAGCTGTGTGTGATAATGTCTAAAATTAGAAAGTTGAAGTCCGTTTTGATCGAACATTATTTTGCATTTGTTCAGGTCTGTTGCTGTTGTTGTTGTTGTGTTGTTTAGGTCTGTGCATGTGTCAGCAGGCATGTGTGCTGTCTTCCATTTTGGAGGTGGGGGTGGGGGGGGGTGTGCAGGGATGGGGTGGGGTGGTGGGGATTTGGTGGGGGGGGGGGGGGGTAAGGAGGTGGGGTTTTAGGGGATGGCGATGTGAGATGGTTGGAGTTTTCCTTGTTTTCTTGTTCCTAGTTCGTTTTGTATGCTTCTTGTCTGCCCTTTCCTTTTTCTTTTCCCTTTCTTTCTTTCTTTCTTTCTCCTTTTTTTTTCGACGTGAATGGGAATCACAAGCATTAATATATTTGGGATAATGAGCATGTAACTCTTTTGCCCCGGCATGAAATAAGTCTAGCCCTAAGTTTGTAGAACGCCAGGTGAGAGCCCAAAGCATACAAGTACTTTCAGTCAGAGACCAGCACGAATAGACTGGACTTACTGCTACCCCTCTTACCTGTTGCGCATGATCCAAGACAGAATGCTGTGAAGATTTAAGAGCATCACACTGCTCCGTCGTAAAGACACGTTCACTGACATACAATGATACAATGTTGATAAGAAAAATGTCATGGGTATTTTGCATGACCATGACATAAACGGAAAGGTTGTGCGCAGTGTGTTCTCGACTCTCCTGTTACCGCAAATGTCGTGGCATTGAGAGTTTGACTCTGCCTGTTTTCATTTCTTCTTACTTTTCTTTTTTGTCCCAGCTTCCCCATGGCCGTCTCATTTCGCCCAGTCTTACGTAAAAATTGTGAGTGGAAGAGATCAAAGGTGAAATACAAATGAACACCTAAAACTATGTGCAGAGTAACGCTTGTTTAAAACACAATAGAAAACGGACGAGAAGAATTTCAGGTATGTCTTCTTCAAATGTTACACACACACACCACACACACACACACACACACACACACACACACACACACACACACACGCATGTGCGCGCGCGTGCGCGCGTGCGTGAGCAGACAGACAAGACAGACACACACAAACACATGCGCACATACGCGCATACACGCACACACGCACACACGCACACACGCACGCACACACACACACACACACACACACACACACACACACACAGAGGCACGCACGCACGCACGCACGAACACACACCACACACACACACAACACACACACACACACACACACACACAATGTAAAAAGGCGAGAATTGGCCGCAGCAATGAGTGTAGAAAGGACGTGAACTGCGTACATTCCTCTGCCATGAATAGTAAAGCAGTTGTTTCCCTTGGAATGACGTGTCCGTATACACGATCCAGAGCGAAGGAACGACCAAAGGCCATTCAGTTGTAGACCTCTCCCACAAGAGAGAGAGAGAGAGAGAGAGAGAGGAGAGAGAGAGAGAGAGAGAGAGAGAGAGAGAGAGAGTTACACACACACACACACACACACACACACACACACACAACACACGCACCCACACCACAGAGTTACACACACACGCAGGCGCACCTAGGAGTGTAGAAAGGACATGAACTGCGTACAGTCCCCCCCCCCCCTCCCCCCAATAGTGAAACAGTTGTGTCCCTTGGACTGACATTTACGTGTAAGTGGTCCAGAACAAGGTCTGACCAGCGCGTTGGGCTATGCGTAGGTCAGACATCCGCTGAGTCGTAGCCACGAGACCCTCTTCTTCAATTGTCTCATCTTTGTTGTTAATTTATTTATCCATCAGCTTCAAATCATGCGTAGTGTGGTCTCAAAACTTAGCGGATGTGGTGTAGCGTATATGGACTGGTCCGCACGCGGTGACACCTCATTGATGAAAATGAAACTGAAACCGGTCCAGAACGAAGGAAGGACCATTGGCCATTCAGTCGTAGACCTCTCCCACAAGAAGGACGGCTCACTTCATTCGACTGGCTCTTTGGGTGAAAAGCGAGCTACGGGGGAAGGTGCATATAGAACAACCAAATAGGCCAACTCGAATGGAACCACGACTTGTTAAACAGTGAGCAAGATGTGTGTAGTCTTTTTCAAAAGTTATTTTTTAAGTGTGTGGCTGGACGTGGCACCATGATCGATGTTGTGGGGGAAACATAGTTCTTGCCTCTAAAGCTAAACCTTGTTTTTGTTCTTGTTCTTCTTGCTCTTGTTGTTGTTGTTGTTGTTGTTGTTCTTTTTTTTTTCTTCTTCTTCTTCTTCTTCTTCTTCTTCTTCTTCTTCTTCTTCTTCATGATCATCACCATCATCATCATCATGATCATCATTATCATTTTCCTCCTCCTCCTCCTATTTCTACTTCATCATCATCATCATCATCATCATCATCATCATCATCATCATCATCATCATCATCATCTCCTCCTGCTCCTCCTGCTCCTCCTCCTCCTCCTATTTCTACTTCATCATCATCATCATCATCATCATCATCATCATCATCATCATCACCATCATCATCATCATCTTCTCCTCCTCCCCCCTCCTCCTCCTCCTCCATCATCATCATCATCATCATCATCATCATCATCATCATCATTCTTCTTCTTCTTCTTCTTCTTCTTCTCCTTCTTCTCTTCCTCCTCCTCCTCCTTCTTCCTAAAGAGGCGTTGAAGGAAGGAGACCGAGCCCAAAACTCCGAAGGGGAAGAAGACAGAAGAAGACTCCACTTCGAGCAGAGGCCCTGGAAGACGACTGCAGCAGCCCAGTCCTGAACCTGGTGCCAGAGGACCCAGAGTGTCACCATGGCCTGCTGCATGTCCAGAGACAACGAAGCGTCCTGCAGTGACCTGTTCGTGCAGCAGACAGAGCTGTGATGTGATGTGCAAAAGTATGTGTGGAAACCTAGCCTGGTGAGAAAGCAAATTCATCACATTTGGCCTTGGTTAGGTGGGTATTGCTTTATTCTGCCTTACTCCACAGCAAGGCAAGCCATGGGAGCATACTAAGACCTGTTGTCCACAGTGAAAAGAACGAAAATGAGATGGTATGGTCATGTATTAAGATCAACAGGACTTGCCGAAACCATTCTACAAGGAACAGTGCGAGGAGGCAGAAGGAGAGGAAGACAGAGAAAGAGATAAGAGGACAACATCAGTGAATGGACTGGCCTCGCACTCAGCAACTGCCTGAGAGCGTCTGAGAACAGGGAGGAGTGGAGGAAGCTGGTTGCAAAGACTTCTGTGGCGCCCCAACAGTCTTCAAGACTCCGGGATAGGTGATACGTGATAAGCAGTACTGATCTAATGTGTTTCCTTTTTTTTTTTTTTTTTTGGTACATTTTGAATTTTCGTGGGTACATTAGAAGTAGAGTAGAAACTGTATTTCTTGTGCTCAGCCAGGTCAGAGGAGAAGTGAACGTATGACGTCCCATTTCTAGACATGTGGAATGTTTGGTTGGTGGGGGCATGAATGCGCGTGTGAGTTTACGAGTGCAGAGAAGCCCATGGTGTGTTACGCCTGACTTTAACATCAGCAACTTGCCTCAAGCAATAAATTTTGCAATTTACCCCCCAGCTTGAACAAAGTTAGCGAGCCTGCCAGGCCAGCAATGCCTAAATCAGTTTCTAGGGGGGGGGGGGGGGGGGGGGGGGGGGGGGCGGAATGGCCCAGTTGGTAGAGCACCGGACTCGTGATCATGGGGTTGCGGGTTCGAATCTCCGCCGGGCCGTTTCGGTACAGGGGGATTTTTCTCTTGCACACACGTCAAATCCCATCACCAACTTTCGGAAGAGAAGGCCAGTTTGGCCCTTGGTATGGATGACACGTTACACATAGCATGCACCTTCCCCGAAGATGGAGTATGGCTGCCTTATTGGCGGGATAAAAAACGGTCACACACACAAAACTCCACTCCCTTTGTTGGACAGATGGGATTAATCCTTGCCTGTCTACATAGGGAGCGTCCGCAGGAGTATCAGCCTGCGTACGCAGAAAGAAAGAAAGAAAAAAGGTTCTGGAGGGAAACAAAGAGAGTTTTAGGTTAGTACTGGGGAAAGCGTCTTATAAAGGCAGTTTATAATTAGCTCTTTCTAATTATCCCCCTTAGTTTTTTTAGCGTAAAGAATTGACGTCTGTGTTGGGTTGATGTAATGATTAAAGGTTATTTAGTGGATAGCCCTACCCACTGACTTTTTCCAGACTTTATATGTAAATGGTGTTCAAATACTTAAGTGAAAAAAAGATGGGTGAAGCAAGTTGTACCCCCGCAGAGAAACTCGGAGGAAAAAACTGGAATATTCTTTGATGACATCCGTAGATTTCTTGAGACTCAGCCGAGAGAAGAACATTGGAAAAGGACCAGCTTAACAATGCTGTGAACAGAAACCTATGGGTGAAAATGG
>CM065718.1:88364567-88382067 GCA_033310375.1 Conus canariensis
CCCCGAAGTTGGAGTATGGCTGCCTTAATGGCGGGATAAAAATAATGGTCATACACACAAAACTCCACTCCCTTTGTTGGGTAGATGGGATTAATCCTTGCCTGTCTATACAGGGAGCGTCCGCAGGAGTATCAGCCTGCGTTCGCAGAAGAAAAAAATTAAGCAAATGCTGACAGTGGATATGTCTATTTGGACTGAGCAAAATCTGGTTTACAGAGAAGCTCTTTGTTGGAACTGTGCGTCAGTGAAAAGAACGTAGGCCTCATTAGATACGGTTCTGTCAGATCGCCCCTCCCCTTCTTCGGGTTGGGTGGGGAAAGCGGGTGTGGGGGTGGGGGTGGAGGGTGGGGGAGGGTGGGATGTGGATGGGGGTTGGGGACAGGCGATAGGGATGACATACATACATACATACATACAGACAGACAGACAGACAGACAGAGAGACAGACAAACAGAGTCAGAGAAATAGACACAGAGAAAGAGGGAGAGACAGAAAGGGAGAAAGAGAGGGAGGGGTGAAAAAAACTCAACAACAACAGCAACAAAAGACAAAAAACGAACGAACAAACGGAAGAACGAAATAAAGAAAGAAGAAAGAAAGACGAAAAGGGATTGAAAAAAAAAAAGGAAGGAAGGAAGATAGATAAAGGGAGGGGAGAGAGAAAAAACACGTAATAATTTCACAGATGAAGGGAAGAGGAAGAAAGAAATGAAGAAAGGAAAGAAAGAAAGAAAGACAGAAGAAAGAAAGGAGGTGAGGTAGGAAGATGAAGGGGCCGCGAACCTTGATACAAACTACACGACACTCCCTCCCCTCCTTGAAACAGCAGCTGCCGGCTATTTCTGGCGTGGGCGTCTGGCAAAGTTTCAGACAGGGTGGCCGTGACTGATTGGGACAGAGTGATCTTGGGCATTCCCGTTTACTGTGTCAGCCAGTTGGTTCTCTTCAACCTCTCCGTTCTCGGAAGGAAAGAAATGAATGATGGGGGAGTGGAGAGAAAGAGAGAAAGAAATGAATGATGGGGGAGTGGAGAGAGAGAGAGAGGAGGAGAGGAGAGAGAGAGAGAGAGAGAGAGAGAGGGGAGAGAGAGAGAGAGGAGAGAAGAGATGGGGGAGGGAGAGAAGAGAGAAGAAATGAATAATGGGGGAGTGGAGAGAGAGAAAGAAATGAATGATGGGGGAGTGGGAGAGAGAGAAAGAAATGAATGATGGGGGAGTGGAGAGAGAGAGAGAAAGAAATGAATGATGGGGGAGTGGAGAGAGAGAGAGAAAAGAAATGAATGATGGGGGAGTGGGAGAGAGGAGGAAAGAAATGAATGATGGGGGAGTGGAGAGAGAGAAAGAAATGAATGATGGGGGAGTGGAGAGAGAGAGAAGAAGATGAGAGAGGGAGAGAGTGGAGAGGAGAGAGAGAAAGAAATGATGATGAGGAGAGAGAGGGAGGGAGAGAGAGAAAGAAATGAATGATGGGGGAGTGAGAGAGAGAGAAGAAATGAATGATGGGGGAGTGGAGAGAGAGAAAGAAATGAATGATGGGGGAGTGGAGAGAGAGAAAGAATGAATGATGGGGGAGTGGAGAGAGAGAGAAGAAAAGAATGATGGGGAGGTGGAGAGAGAGAAAGAAATGAATGATGGGGGAGTGGAGAGAGAGAGAGAAAGAAATGAATGATGGGGGAGTGGAGAGAGAGAGAAAGAAAGAATGATGATGGGGGAGTGGAGAGAGAGAGAGAAAGAAATGAATGATGGGGGGAGTGGAGAGAGGAGGAGAGAGAGAAATGAATGATGGGGGAGTGGAGAGAGAGAGAGAGAAGAGAGAAAGAAATGAATGATGGGGGAGTGAGAGAGAGAGAGAGAGAAAGAAATGAATGATGGGGAGAAGTGGGAGGAGAGGATGGAGGAGAGAAGAAATGAATGATGGGGGAGTGGAGAGAGAGAGAAAGAAATGAATGATGGGGGAGGGATGGAGAGAGAGAGAGAGAGAAGAGAAATGAATGATGGGGGAGTGGGGAGAGAGAGAAAGAAATGAATGATGGGGAAGGAGAGAATGAGAGAGAGAGAGAAAAAGAAATGAATGATGGGGGAGGAGGAGAGAGAATGATGATGGGGAGTGGAGAGAGAGAAGAAATGAATGATGGGGGAGTGGAGAGAGAGAGAGAATGAAGAGAGGAGAAGAGAAAGAAATGAATGATGGGGGAGTGGAGAGAGAGAGAAAGAAATGAATGATGGGGGGAGTGGAGAGAGAAGAAATGAATGATGGGGGAGTGGAGAGAGAGAGAAAGAAATGAATGATGGGGGAGTGGAGAGAGAGAAGAAGAGAATGAATGATGGGGGAGTGGAGAGAGAGAAAGAAATGAATGATGGGGGAGTGGAGAGAGAGAGAGTAATGATGGGGAGTGAGAGAGAGAGAAAAGAAATGAATGATGGGGGAGTGGAGAGAGAGGAAAGAAATGAATGATGGGGGAGTGAGAGAGAGAAAGAAATGAATGATGGGGGAGTGGAGAGAGAGAAAGAAATGAATGATGGGGATGGAGAGAGAGAAAGAAATGAATGATGGGGGAGTGGAGAAGATGATGAGGAGGAGAGAGAGAAAGAAATGAATGATGGGGGAGTGGAGAAGAGGGAAGATGGAGAGAAAGAAATGAATGATGGGGGAGTGGAGAGGAGAGAGAAAGAAATGAATGATGGGGGAGTGGAGAGAGAGAGAGAGAAAAAAATGAATGATGGGGGAGTGGAGAGAGAGAGAGAAAGAAATGAATGAGGGGGAGTGGAGAGAGAGAAGAAATGAATGATGGGGAGTGGAGAGAGAGAAAGAAATGAATGATGGGGGAGTGGGAGAGGGAAAAAATGAGGGGAGGGAAGAGAAAGAATGAATGATGGGGGAGTGGAGAGAAGAAATGAATGATGGGGGAGTGGAGAAGAGAAGAATGAATGTGGGGGAGAGGAGAGAGAGAGAGGAAAGAAATGAATATGATGGGAGAGATGGAGAGGCGAAGGTTTCAGGTTGACTGAAAACCTGTCTCCACATGTTCCATCTTTTCTGGGTCACCCAGTTTTTTTGCGGTCTGTACTGGGTGCGTTTACGCGTGTTTGTTTGTTTGTTTGTTTGTTTTTAAAGAAATCATGTTGGGAATAGATTAACGTGTTCAAGAGGTGGTATAAAATCATTTTTTGAAGCGAGCAAACAAACAAAAATATCTAGATTTAAAGCAGAAAAAAAGTCCCAACTGGTCAGCCCCCTGCTCAGATCCTTCTCCCCCCTCTCCCTTCACTCTCCCCCCCCCCCCCCCCCCCCCAAAAAAAGCACTTTTTCCATCTCCTTTAACTTGTAATGTTTTGTCTATGAAATAGTTGATTTTTTTTAAAGCATTTATTTATTGGTCAGTGATGTGTACATAAACAAACTATTGAACTGAAGCAGCAGCAAGCAATAGTTTATGGTGTGCTCAGTGAATGAAAAATTTACGACAATGAACACGTCGGCGGAATTGCATTATCAACATTGATACGAAAAAGGGAAAGAAAAAAAAGCTAAATATTGTAAGGGGAAAAATCGCAGAAAATCTTCAATGAAATCAAAAAGAAGGGAAAGAACATAGAACGAAACAGAAGAATCTAACGACAATGTCAGCAGGCGATCTACTCAACAAGCATCATGCACCCAGACCTACACACATTTGCACAGAGAGAGAGAGAGAGAGAGAGAGAGAGAGAGAGAGAGAGAGAGAGGAGAGAGAGAGAGAGATGTATCCTGTCTCCCAGACACCACAGAAGCCAGCCCCTTGTTGCAGTGGGTATAATGCCAAACGAAATCTGACATCGAAAAAGGGAGTACTAGCCGACCTCATTATCATTATAATGAATACTTAAATATAGCGCCTATTCTCAGCTAGAGACCAAGCTCTAGGCGCTTTACAATCCACACTCGTTTACACAACGGGCTGCCTGCCTGGGTAGTGCCGACTGAAGAGCCGCCAGCTGGCGCTTCATTCAGTCGTTTCCCGTGTCATCCGGTCCATGTCATTCAATATCGGTTCACTGAATTTCCTTATTTCCTTCATTCTTTCCATTTCTTACGCAGGGTGCATGCTATGTGTAACGTGTCATCCATACCAACGGCCAAACTGGCCTTCTCTTCCAAAAGTTGGTGATGGGATTTTACGTGTATGTGTGCAAGATGTAATGCGTGCGGAACCTCGGTTTATAGTCTCATTCGAAGGACTGTATGGGAAATGGAGTCAGAACCAATGTTAACTCCGAGGGAAAAATCCCCCTGTACCGGCGGAGATTCGAACCCGCAACCCCAGGATCACCAAGATTACGAGTCCGGCGCTCTACCAACTGAGCTATTCCGGCCAACCAAGGGCCACTCTGGCAGCACGACGTCAACAGTCACAGCCACAAAAGCAACAATACCCACAGCAACAAGAACAACTACAGCAAGAAGAAAAGGATAAACAAAAAGGTCATAAACAAGAAAACGTCAAGGACTGGACTGGTGATAACCCCTCTACCCTGTTGCCCATGACTGAGGACAGAGGGCTGTGGAGATTCCCGACTGCCTAGCTGTCCGTTACAGCATTCTTGTGACAATCACAATAACAACCTTTAAACAATAACATGCAACAGTCTCTTTGCACACACTCATTGTGATGTGGTTCAAGAAAGTAAAGGGATTTCACACATCAAGCTTGTCGACGGTTTATGCTATCTATTGACAGAATAGGCCTTCGTCGGATATGAATATTCTTGGACAGTTTGTAGACTCTCAATGTCTCTATTTGTTATACACAGGATACACTGGGTGTTTTGCATCATGGTATGCCTGTGAACATTTTCATTCTCCTTGTCTCTTTTTAGAGGCTAACGTCAATGGATAGAACAGGACATTATCGGAGTTTTTGTTTGTTCGTTTGCTACACAAACACACACAGACACAGACAGACAAACAGACAGACAGACAGACAGACACACACACACACACACACACACACACACACACACACACACACACACACACACACACACACACCGTCATCACCTGCCATTTTTTAACAGCACTGAATTGATCCATGTGTGCACGTCAAGTTTTAAAGAATTTTGTGCTGTTTGTTTCATACCTGTCTTGTTATTTGGGAAATAAACAAAATGACAATTGATCCATTCATTCTGGCGAACTGAAAATCCGAATCTTGCATGCTGACTGACGAAGATCTGTTAACACTCAGACAGTGGAAGGCAGATGGGGACTATGTTTTATTCTGTAGTCTTCACAACAGAAGGAGCCAACTTTCCATTACGCAATATTCTATTTGCCCTTATGGTATTTAAACGTATATTGTTTTATCCGTGAATTCTTTTTATCACGTGAAATGGCTGGCACTCTCAGCATAGCCTGATGTGACTCTCTCTCTCTCTCTCTCTCTCTCTCTCTTCTCTCTCTCTCTCTCTCTCTCTCTCTCTCTCTCTTCTCTAGCACAGATGAGTGAGGAACTGAAAAAAAACCCTGACCAGTAAGATCAAGAGAAAAAAAAAAACAGAAATAACACTGCTACTACTACTACTACTACTACTACTACTACTACTACTACTACTACTACTACTGATGATGATGATGATGATGATGATGATGATGACAGTAACAAAAGACAACCGACCAGACCACCGGTACATGTTTATGGCATACACACTCGAAACATCACAATATGTGACTCACACCGCCCGCTGTTCCGCGGTCTGTGGCTCAGCCGACTCTCCTTATCCACCCATCTCCATCCTACCCCTTTGCCACACACACACACCCGCCATCTATCTTCTCTATCCTCTCCCCCCCCCCCCTCCAACTTTCAGTGTAGTCCTGCAGGCAGCCGTTTGTGACTCAGTGGCGCTGGTGAAGCTCTTGCTCTAATCGTCTGGCGCCATTCCTGTCAGGGCACGGACTTTTCGGGCACTCCATCCGGATCTGCCTCGCTAGCTAATCTTTTCTCTCTTCTCTCTTCCCTCGACCTCCTTCCTCCCGCTCTTATGAATTCTCCATCCCTTTCCTTCTTATTCTTTATCCCCCCTCCCCACCACCACCTCCTCTTTTTTCTTTTCTTTTTTGACTGTAGGTTGCAGGTTTAATTTCGCTCCAATCGTATTTTATCTTCTCCCTCTATGCATTATACCACCGACTCTTTCTCTCCATGAAGCCTTCCCCCCTCCTCCCCCCTTACTTCTGTGCCTCCTGCAAGAGCCGCGCAGTGTTTATCTGAACGGAAAACAAAGCGGCCGCTTGTGTGCTGTGTTTGCATGAATGCCCAGTTGTTTACCTCAGTTCAAGCGTTCCGCCATTGTGCTTGGGTCAGCAGGCTCAGCAGCAGCAATGAGAGAAGGCTTTTGCAGAAGACGGGGTCAGACCGCGGGGGAGATAAGGTGGGCTGGGATGGAGCCATGAGCACAAGCCAGGCCTGAGGGAAAGTCACAAGCAATGCCCTGGATTCACGTGCTGTGTGTGTGTGCTGTGGGCATGATGAAAGTGAGTCAGGCTCAGCCGAGAGGAACATATTACGGTGATACGAGCTGAAAAAATCCATTATGAGGTTTAAACGAGTAGGTCTGCTGATCACTGAAACGAGCATCATAGAATGAAGAACTGTAACACGTGTAGGCAGCTGGATGGTGACAATGAACCAGTGTTCCGTGGCCGTTAACACTACACTGACGACTACCGAATATAAAAATTGTGATGATGAGAACCCGGGTTCCCGATGATCACGTGCTACTGTCCAGATGATGTTACATGAGCATCCTGATACTAAGAATATCCAGATGACAATTTAGCACCGTCCTGTTTAAAAGAAAAAGGACAGTTGTCCAGACCACGATGAACCAGTTTCTGAATCAAACTGAATTGGTGTTCTGATAAAGGCAACACAGCATCCTGATATCCAACCGCTGAAGCGAAACAAACCAGTTGACTGATTAGTCGGAAGAACAACAACCGGGTATTGATGACAGCAAAATTATGCCTGGATTACCCCATACAACTTAATCATTTCAGTGTTTTTGTCTCAAGAGCAAGGACAACCACTCCTTCACGTCCTGAAGATGCGTAATTGAGGCCGAAGTCGTGATGACAGTGAACCGTTATTCTACTGACGGGGTGGCCACATTCTGAAGACAAAGTGTCTTGACCATACTGAACTTATGTCATGATGACTACAAACTAGTGTCTCAAAGAATATAGTTCAATATTCTGATAATATTAAACCAGTATACCGAACACCGTGAATCAGTGTTCTGATATGAATAAACCAATGTCATGAGGAGACAGAACCAGTGTTCTGATGTTGTATACCAGAGTCTGAGGATCAGCAAGAACAACTAGAACAAACATTTACGTTTGCGTTCGGATAACAAACGGTTGTGCGTGCGTTTCGATGAATCAGCCAAGTGACTGCCAAGTGATGACCCAGCAAGTGATGGCAGACAAACAGTAAAGGACCTGTGACGTCATGACAACCACCAGCGAGCCAGTAATGTGGTGACTGACAAAAAAACCCATTAATGAACCAACCATATGATGACACAGAATAATGAATCAGTGATATGATGACAGACAACAACAAAAACAACAACAACAAAACCAATGATTGGATATCAATAATGAACCAGTGACGCGACAATAGACAACAAGAACCAGCGATGTGATGTCAGTAATGAACCACTGACGTAACGATAGACAACAAGAACCAGTTATGTGTTGCCAGTAATGAACCAGTGACGTAACGCTAGACAACAAGAACCAGTGATGTGTTGTCAGTAATGAACCACTGACGTAACGGTAGACAACAAGAACCAGTGATGTGATGCCAGTAATGAACCACTGACGTAACGGTAGACAACAAGAACCAGTGATGTGATGCCAGTAATGAACCAGTGACGTAACGATAGACAACAAGAACCAGTGATGCCATATCAATAATGTACCAATAATGCGATGACAAACAACAAACAAACCTATGCCTTGATGATAAACAACAGCGAAACAGTGCAACAGTAATGAACCAGTGAAGTGATGAGAAAGAAACAACAACGAACAAGTGACGTATTGACAAATAACAACATAACGGTGATGTGATGAGAAAGAACAACGAACTAGTGACATATGACAAATAACAACATACCGGTGATGTGATGAGAAAGAACAACGAACTAGTGACATATGACAAATAACAACATACCGGTGATGTGATGAGAAAGAACAACGAACTAGTGACATATGACAAATAACAACATACCGGTGATGTGATGAGAAAGAACAACGAACTAGTGACATATGACAAATAACAACATACCGGTGATGTGATGAGAAAGAACAACGAACTAGTGACGTATTGACAAATAACAACACACCGGTGATGTGATGAGAAAGAACAACGAACTAGTGACGTATTGACAAATAACAACACACCGGTGATGTGATGAGAAAGAACAACGAACTAGTGACATAATGACAAATAACAACACACCGGTGATGTGATGAGAAAGAACAACGAACTAGTGACATATGACAAATAACAACATACCGGTGATGTGATGAGAAAGAACAACGAACTAGTGACATATTGACAAATAGCAGCATACCGGTGATGTGATGAGAAAGAACAACGAACTAGTGACATATTGACAAATAGCAGCATACCGGTGATGTGATGAGAAAGAAACAACAACGATCCAGTAACATAATGACAAATAGCAGCATACCGGTGATGTGATGAGAAAGAACAACGAACTAGTGACATATTGACAAATAGCAGCATACCGGTGATGTGATGAGAAAGAAACAACAACGATCCAGTAACATAATGACAAATAGCAGCATACCGGTGATGTGATGAGAAAGAGACAACAACGAACCAGTGACGTATTGACAAATAGCGACATACCGGTGATGTGGTGAGAAACGTTGATGAACCAGGGGCATGATGACGAGCTAATGAACCAGCAAGTTTCCGATAAACAAAAAGAAGAGAACCACGTGATGAGGGCCAAGCGAAAAATGATGAACCGGTGACGTGATGACATACAGCAACGAGCCAGTGACTAATGACAAGCAGCAACGAGCCAGTGACTAACGACAAGCAGCAATGAACCAGTGACGTGATGACATCCAGCAACGAGCCAGTGACTAATGACAAGCAGCAATGAACCAGTGACGTGATGACATACAGCAATGAGCCAGTGACCAATGACAAGCAGCAATGAACCAGTGACATGATGACATACAGCAAAGAGCCAGTGACTAATGACAAGCAGCAATGAACCAGTGACTAACGACAAGCAGCAATGAACCAGTGATTAATGACAAGCAGCAATGAACCAGTGACTAATGACAAGCAGCAATGAACCATGATAATGACAGCAGCAATGAACCAGTGACTAATGACAAGCAGCAATGAACCAGTGACTAATGACAAGCAGCAATGAACCAGTGACTAACGACAAGCAGCAATGAACCAGTGACTAATGACAAGCAGCAATGAACAATGACTAACGACAAGCAGCAATGAACCAGTGACTAATGACAAGCAACAATGAACCAGTGACGTGATGACATACAGCAAAGAGCCAGTGACTAACGACAAGCAGCAATGAACCAGTGACTAATGACAAGCAGCAATGAACCAGTGACGTGATGACAGGCAGCTGATACTCTAAAGTGGTATTAAACCTGTGATTTGATGACAAACAAACAGTAATGACTCAGTGGTGTGATGACAAATAAACATCAATATAACATTGAAGTGATGACAAACACTAATGACTCAATGGTGTGATGACAAATAAACATCAATGTAACATTGAAGTGATGACAAATAGTAATGACTCAGTGGTGTGGTGACAAATAAACATCATGTAACATGGAAGTGATGGCAAACATAATGACTCAGAGGTGTGATGACAAATAACATCAATGTAACATTGAAGTGATGAAACAGTAATGACTCAGAGGTGTGATGACAAATAAACATCAATGTAACATGGAAGTGATGACAAACACCAATGACTCAGAGGTGTGATGACAAATGAACATCAACGTAACATTAAAGTGATGACAAGCAGTAATGGATGAGTGGCGTGATGACAAATAAACATCAATGTAACTCTGAGGTGATGACAAACAGTAACGAATCAATGGTGTGATTGTAAGCAAACAAGACTGAAACATTGAAGTGGTGACAAACATTAATGAACCTGTGACGTGATAAGAAACAGTGACCGAACTATGGCGTGACGACAAACGATGACGACATAGTGACATGAAGACAAACTATAACGAACCAGTGACGTGAAGACAGATAACAGTGAACCAGTGTTGTGATGATCAACAGCGTCGGCCCAGTGACGAACGACAGTCAATCAGTGAAGTGATAGAAAAGTAACAGAAAAGAACACCTTCGGCATCACAAGATATTGACACTGAAAACCTTCGACATCGCCGGATATTGACACTGAAAACCTTTGACATCGCCGGATATTGACACTGAAAACCTTTGACATCGCCGGATATTGACACTGAAAACCTTTGACATCGCCGGATATTAAAACTGCACTGCTTGTAATACCGCTCTGTGAGCCAGGACCATGAAACTCGTGTAGAGTATAGAGAGCAGGTCAGAACAGAGACAAGGGTTTGTGAAACTGTAACGTAACATTAGAACAGGAGAGTATAGCCATCATAATCCATAAGCTACGTACATAGCGATCATAATCCATAACCTACATATATGAAACGACAATAAAGTGAATGTGAGTAAATAATCCGTCAGTTGTAACTGTCACGTGACCACATAGTGAATCAGAGCTGTGACCAGACAGTAAAGCAGAGTAAAGGACAGTAAATTACACCTGTGATGCGGCCCTAGAGAGAACCATTGAATAAACTTGATCACAGATAACAAAGTTCGGTAAACCACTGCTGTGGCGTAAAAACAACAACAACAACAACAACAACAACAACAACACACACACACACACACACACACACCACACACACGCACGCACGCACGCACGCACGCAGCACGCGCGCGCGCGCACACACACACACACATACACACACACGACACACACACACACACACCACACACTACACACAACACACACACACACACACACACACACACACACACACACACACACACACACACACACACACACACACCACACACACACAAGGCAGAGCAGAGGCAACAGAACGGAGACGAGGGTAAGTAAACCATGGTCGTGACTTGGCAATAGAACCAACGGGAACAGGAACGAGGATAAATAAAATCGCAGATATGACATGACAAAACAGCGAAACAAAGAAGAGATACGGGTCAGTAAGTCTGTGACACAAAACAACAGAGCGAACCAGAGAAAAAGACCGAGTCAGCAGACCACAACTGTGACAAGACAACAGAGTGTATGTATAGCCGGATATTGACACTGAAAACCTTTGACATCGCCGGATATTGACACTGAAAAGCTTTGACATCGCCGGATATTAAAACTGCACTGCTTGTAATACCGCTCTGTGAGCCAGGACCATGAAACTCGTGTAGAGTATAGAGAGCAGGTCAGAACAGAGACAAGGGTTTGTGAAACTGTAACGTAACACTAGAACAGGAGATGGAGCGGAGAGGATTAACATCTCCTCTCTTTTCCCTTCTATTCGTCTTTGTCGGAGTCTGATCACTTACACAATTCAATGACCACTTCCACGCGAGAGAATCGTTCAACAGGCTAGGGCTGCCCTTTCAGGTTACCACGTCTGCAAGCGTTTTTTGTTGTTCGCTGTTTAAGCGAGGTCGGCCTATTTGCCTGAACATAGCCTTCGGCAGCAGGTGAACCTTCGTGTGTGAGCTTCAAACTTGACAGTTTGACACTATCAGTGACGAAGCGTGGTGAACAGACAACTAACCCGTGAAGAGCAGGCAGACTCAGAGCCAATCAGATTAACAGGAAGTAGTGAATGCCTTCAATGTGACCCCTCCCCCTCCCAACGCCACCCCCATGCCCCCTCTCCATGGAACTCGGCAGTGAGTGAAAGGCGAAGATAGTGATCCTGCTGTCCCTTTCTACATCTTTGAGTGTGTGTGTAGCAGAGCAGAGACAAGGATCAGGAAGAAAGCCACAGCTCTGACATCACAACAGAGCGAACTAGGGCAGAGGGACGGACCGGTTAATCAGAGCTCGTGACGTGACAACCGAGCAGAGACAACGATCAGTGAAACCTCGGCTGTGATAATACGAAGTGAAAGCGGTTAGCAGACAAAAGGAGATTTCCCAGTGTGTGTGTGTGTGTGTGTGTGTGTGTGTGTGTGTGTGTGTGTCGTGCGTGCGTGGTGTGTGTGTGTGTGTGTGTGTGTGTGTGTGTGTGTGTGTGTGTGTGTGTAAATGATGATCGTCGAAACGCCACTTTGATGTGAAGAGCAGAGAGTGTGGCTAGTAGTAGCACCAGGGTACAGTTGTGGCGGTCGGTGCGTGCTCCTGTTCTTGTGGGTGATAGCTGAGCAGGATGAAGCACGTGATGTCTCCCCCCTGTTATTGTCAAGGACAGAGACCTGCTGTGGCTAATTACTCCTTTCGCGCGGAGGACGTGCAGGATATATGCTGGGTAAACATTCATTTCTGCCATTAAAGTGTCAATTAATTGATTTAAATTTTTTTTGTCTATTTATCTAAACGAATTTATTAATTGACTTGCCCATTTATTTATTTTTTCATTTAGCTATCTATTTATTTATTATTTATGCATTTATTTATGTATTTATTTTATTTCATTTATTTATTTATTTATTTTCATTCTCTTATCTTCCTCACCAACAGGTCTCTGCTGAGAATGACTTTGTTGTGAGTCCTGGTTATAGTGCTCTGCGGCAGAGCTGACTGTCGTTGAGTTAGAACTGCTCGTGGGAAGAAATTTTTACAGCTTTAAAAAATCCTCTGTGTGTGTGTGTGTGTGTGTGTGTGTGTGTGTGTGTGTGTGTGTGTGTGTGTGTGCGCGCGCGCGCGTGTGTGTGTGTGTCCTTGTGTGTCTCTGTGTTTTACAGACTGCTTTGTAATGCCATTGTTCACAGATAACAAAAAATGTTAAAAAAAAAAAATATCGAGATTTAGAACAGATCAAACGGACACACACACACACACACACACACACACACACACACACACACACACACACACACACACACACACAGGGGATGGTTTAAGGTGCGCAGGGCATGTATGGTTTAAGCGGACACGGTTGGCGTCCCTACCTCTGAGGTTCTCACTTTGTTGTTTTCGTTCTGCTGTCTTGTCTTCCGTGTTGCATCAGTGGCGTTACTGCCACGTCAGTCATTTCGGTTCACCCATATACAGCCACACCCGATGTCCTGCCGCTTATTCAGCACCACAGTCTTCAGGAACAATCGACATCAAGTCGATCAGCATTGAAAAAAAAAGGTATCAAATTCTGTGGCCCTTCATGCCCTGCTCTCATGGTGACCTCAGTTTCGATGTCTTTTTCACGTCTGTGACCTTGGTTTGAATCCGTCGGGGTCACCGATATCGGCAAATTCATGGGGCTGTCGTTGAACGGACGTAGTGTCGCCCACCGGAGGGAGAGCTCACTGGCGCCGGCTCTGCGACTGAGCAATTATTGTCGTCAGTAGGGGGCTTAGTAAGTGGTGTTGTGCATAATTATGTTGGACCAGAACAGGCACCACTTAACATCACCGAAATGACTCGGCAGCAGTGCAGTGTCTCCTCCGGTGGGTTTCCTCTTGACGACTTGATATTGACTGCTCCCTGTGGATTGCCGGTGCCGGGGCTGTGGCGGGCCGGGCCGGGCTGTGGCTGTGGACGAGGGGAGTCAGAATGAACAGCGTGGGTGCAAGGTCACTGAGGAGGCACAGAAGATGGGATAGCAAAAAAAAAAAAAAAAAAAAAAAAAAAAGTCGTTATAGAGCAACCAGTCAAAGACGCTGCTCCCAAGTCACTCTGATGGAATTCAGTGGTGCTTGTTCTGATCCAACATGACGGTAAAACCCCAACTGACGGCAACTATCACTTAGTTTTAGGGCCAGCGTGAATGAACGTCTCCCTCCCAGACAGCGTCACCACGGCCATCCAACGACAGTCCTCATGAACTTACGGATATTGACGACTTTGAGAGCGCCGGACTCGTAATCCAAGGGTTGCGGGTTCGAATCTCCGCCGGGCCGTTTCGGTACAGGGGGATTTTTCCCTCGGAGTTAACATTAGTTCTGACTCCATTTCCCATACAGTCTTTCGAATGAGACTATAAAGCGAGGTTCCGTGTGTACACGCACGCATTAACATCTTGCACACACGTAAAATCCCATCACCAACTTTCGGAAGAGAAGGCCAGTTTGGCCTTTGGTATGGATGACACGTTACACATAGCATGCACCTTCCCCGAAAATGGAGTATGGCTGCCTAAATGGCGGGATAAAAAAAAACGGTCATGCACAGCAAAACACCACTCCCTTTGTTGGGTAGATGGGATTAATACTTGCCTGTCCATATAGGGAGTGTACGCAGAAGAAGAAGAAGACTTTGACGCGAACAGAACACGGTTCACGGACGTAGAGAGGAAATCGAAACTTATATCCATAACGAGAGCAGGGCGTGGAGGGCCATGGAATTCGTGTTTTATTACCATTATCATGAATGGAGGTTAGCAAATGAAGATGATACGATGGAGGCTATCATTCTAGTCTTGAGATTTCACGACAGGCCTGTACTCTAACGCTCTTTTATGACCTGCCTCGGCAGATGTCCACCAGTCCCGGGAGACGCTAACACCTGCAGTGGTGGTAATGAAATATCGGCAATGTTCTCCATTAAGTGGATAGTTCGACTGTGTGGCTCCAGTATTCCCGTTATCCCGTAGCAAACTGTGAATTGGAGCCGACTGGGGCTGATAATCTTTTTTTTGTTGTTGTTGTTGTATAGTTATTTGTGTAAATACTGACTAATCGGTTTATTTATTCAGTGTATTATTCCAACAATGGTTCTGCTTCGCGCAGCACGTGCAAGAAGGACACACCGGCAAGCCGACCCTCACCCTCGGCCCCATGTCACCCACCGCCACCACCACCGCCACACTCCAGCAGTCCCCGTGCCCCCAGGGACCTCTTCACGCTCCCTCCCCCACCCAGTGGCCCCCTCCCCCGTCCCTGTACCCCAGCGCGCTGTCTCTGGCACTGGCGCGGCAGTTCGCCATCTCTCCTTCTGCCGTCAACCCCGCGGCGTATGGAAGCTACAGCCAGACATCCCCTGCCTTAGTAAGTGTGTGTGTGTGTGTGTGTGTGTGTGTGTGTGTGTGTGTGTGTGTTGTGTTGTGTTTGTTGTGTTGTGTGTGTGTGTGTGTGTGTGTGTGTGTGTGTGTGTGTGTGTGTGTGTGTTGTGTGTGAGTATGTGTTGTGGTGTGTGTGTGTGTGTGTGTGTGTGTGTGTGTGTGTGTGTGTGTGTGTGTGTGTGTGTGTAAAGAGGCAGGGAACAAAGGATGGATTCCGATGTGTTTGTGGGCGTGGGGCTCTGTGAAGTGGGATGTAAGGGTTCGTGTGCACGAATGTATATGTGTAAGAGAGAGAGAGAGAGAGAGAGAGAGAGAGAGAGAGAGAGAGAGAGTCTATGTCTTTGTGCGTGTGTGCGTGCGCGCGCCCGCGTGTGTACGCGCGTACGTGTATATGTGTGTGTGTGTTTTGGGGAGTCGGGGACAGAGGTGAGAGAGAGAGAGAGAACGGGGGGGGGGGGGGGGGGGGGGGGGGGGAGGAGGAGGAGGAAGGGATAGAGAGTTGAAGGCAGGGCTACCGACGTGAGTGTCTGGTTTGTCCTTTGTATCAGTTCTGTTTTAGACATGCACACACGCCCACACATACCAGCTTGATCCCACCCCACTCTCCCATCCCTACATGGAGACTTTTCTATGGGGCCCTCCATCCCTTCCCGCAAACACATACACACAGATACACCCATTAACCCCCTTCTACCCTTCAGCCTCACACAAATGTTCACAAATATTTACACAAACGCACATGCGCGCACACACACACATTCTGTACACACACACACACACACACACACACACACACACACAACACACAACACACACACACACACACATCACACACACCACACACCACACACACACAACACACACACACACACACACACACACACACTCCGTACGTTAGTGATCGCATACACGAATACAAATACGCACACACTGTTTTGTGGTCGCGCCCACACGTCTCACAGTCTCACTGAGAGGAGAGAGAGAGATGAGAGAGGAGAGAGAGAGAGAGAGAGAGAGAGAGAGAGAGAGAGAGAGAGAATGGAAAAAGTCTGGAATGTTATTTATTATAAACCAGCCACTGGAAGGTTTACACAATGTTCCAAACTCGACTCTGTTTGAGTGTTGGAGAAGAGTGCTTCAGCGGTGAAAGTTTGTGTCGTCATCGCCAAACGTCTCTCTCACTCTGTCTCTGTCTCTGTCTCTGTCTTTCTCTCTCTCTCTCTCTCTCTCTCTCTCTCTCTCTCTCTCTCTCTCTCTCTCTCTTCTCTCTCTCTCTCTCTCCACGGGTTGATGTAGGCATGTCTTCACTTCGTCGGAGAGATGGCTAATCTCTCCTGAGGACATGTTTTGGTTACTTGGGAACACAGGTTTCATGTGTATGCTCTGCGAGAGCATTGGGGGCGTTTGTGTTCTGAGAGAGAGAGAGAGAGAGAGAGAGAGAGAGAGAGAGAGAGAGAGAGAGAGAGAGAGAGAGAGGGGCCATCGTTCGTTTATTCATTCTTTCAATTTTGTTTTCAATAACCCATGGTCAGTAACGTCTTCTGATTACTGGAAAAAAAAACAAAACGATCAGAATTCTCACTTTCCAGGCCAGAGTGATCATCTTCATTGTACTGTGAAGTACCACTAGCACAAGCGTGAGTTTTGACTCTGGATACAGTTATAGCCCTTTGAACAGCCGCCGAACAGATTTCGTGAGTTTGACCCCCCCCCCCCCCCCCCCACAGAGAGAGAGAGAGAGAGGAGAGAGAGAGAGAGGAGAGAGAGAGAGAGAGAGAGAGAGAGAGAGAGTTAAAATGGAACTCCCAGAATACCGCACCTTTGTTTTCTACAATTTTACAAGCACGAGGTCGTCGAAAAATCACCTAAAATAAACCGCTTTTGAAAATATTCTTAATTTTTGTTATTTATGATATTTCTAATTTTGTTATCTATAACAAACAAAAAAGTGCTTTTAGAAAAAAATCATAGGTCAACAAAACTGAACGATACCCTAAAAAAAAGTATAATTCAAGTCTGAAAAAGACCGGCAGAAGCACAGTCACCAGCAAACAGCCTGTATGATCATAGACATAGACAGACCGATCCACAGAGGAGACATGATGATAGACTAACAGATTGCAGACAAATAGACGAAAGGACAGAGAGACAGACAGGCAGACACTTCTAT
>CM065718.1:88387067-88392067 GCA_033310375.1 Conus canariensis
TAAAATTTGGGTTATAGGCAGCCAAAAATGGCCCCAGCCCCTTAGACGTTCATACATTTTCAGTGGTTCCAGATGTATCCCATCTGTCTGATGTTCGCCTTCTGGTTCCGGCGCCAGAGTTTGCCATGGGGATTCTGGCGAGGCTGCTAGATGGTCACGTGGTGTATGGCCAGTTCAGCCCCATCTTCTCCGTATTTCTTCCTCTGTGGGTCGTTGATCAGCTCTTTCCAGAGCTGGGGGTTACTAATAGTGTCTGGACATTGGGTTTTTGCAACCGACATAAATGGTTGTTAAATAAAGGTCAATGCCACTGGTCGTGCTGCAGGTTTCCCTTCGGCACAGCAGTGGTGACTCGACACTGGAGTTGAAAATCTTGAGTATCGTTCGGCAACTTAAGACTCTGAAGCTCCGTTTTTCGTTTTTTTTTTAATTTTTTTTTTTAATGTAGCTATTGCCTTACCGGTCCTCGCTTTTACATCTGCATATGTCTCTCCCTGTCTGTCATTGACGCATGCCAGATTGATGAAGACTTCCACCTCCATAAATTCCTTTTCCCTTCGCTGTGTCTGGGTCGGTGTTTGTTGTGTTGGTCTTCTTCCTTTGTGGATTTTGAGACCAGCTTGTGATGAGATGGTTGCAAGCGCGGCGATATTCTGAATCTGTCAATGGTTGTGAGATAACAGTGCCAAGTTGCCTGCGAAGTTTAGCTGTCGTCCAGCTGTTTCCACAGTGGACACTGGATTGTAGTCCTTCTTCCAGATGTGGGTGGTCATCATGATCCAGTCGATGACCATGAACCGAGAGAGCAAGCAACCATATCTTACACCTGTCTTCACCTCAGATCTTTGGGCGAAGTGCCTTCCGTGATCCTTTTTTTTCAGGCTACGTCTTTATAGGAATGTATGACAGGTTGACAAACTTCTCTGGAATGCCGTAAGGTCGTATGAAGAGTTTCTCCGTCAACGTTGGCACAACCAGTGAAACTGATGCAAAGTGAAGAGCGCATCTCCCAAAAGTGCTCGCTCCACTAGAATGTAGAGAGTTGAAATCTGGTGTGTTTGTTATCTTTTCTGCTGGAAGCCTTCCCGTTTATAATGTAACATATGGATCACTGCTGACTTTCTTTTCAAGGTGATTCTGTTGAAGAACTTTCCGGAGACGGAAAGGATGTTGTAGTTGGAACAGTTGTCCAGTTCCTTTCTTTGGGAGATTGATGAAGCTCTCAACGATAGACAACAACAAAAAACAAACAAAAACAAAAAACAAACAAAAAAAAGGAAAATAAAAAGAAAAAAGGAGAAGAAGTAAAGAGAAAAGGCAAACGCTGTCCTGTACGAACAGTTAGGCCTACATTCAATATCAAAACGTTTGTGCATTTTAGCTTATAGCTTTGTTGAGAAATCTTGCAAGACACAATTCTAAACCAGTCACCTTAATTACATGTTCCTGTCAGTAGCAAAACATGACTGATAAACAATGGATTCACGTTCACACACACACACACACACCACACACACACACACACACACACACACACACACACACACACACACACACACCCCATACACTAGCACACGCACACAAGGGCCCGTGTTCCACACCTACGCACACACATAAGCCTATACACTTGCACGTGTTGGAATAATGCGTTGGACAGGCATCTGCTAATCGTAGCCACGAGACCCTCTTCTAAAATTCTCTCATCTTAGTCATTCATTCATTTATCCATCAGCTTTAAATCATGCGCAGTGTGGTCTCAAAACTCAACAGACCTAGTGTAGCGTGTATGGACTAGTCCGCACGCGGTGACACCTTCTGGATGAAACTGAAACTGAAGCTAAAACTACTGCTATAGCTCTCGTCATTTCTTGAAAAGTCCATACTAGTTGGAACGGTCGGACACTCGACACAGATTTCCTGTAGGCCAACGTTTGCAAATCTTCCGCACTCTCCTTTTGGGTGCGCGTCCTTTAATGGAAACGTTCGTCACATACACGGCACATTTATGAACGCATGTTTCTTAACAGGGGCCAACAGACGTGGTTTGATGATCATGAATATTCCTGCAGGCTATCGGCCACTCAGATATTTAGGAAAACTAAGGCCTTGATTTAGAAATGGAATTTACATTAACATTTGGAAAGAAGGAAAGTACACTTTATTAAAAGTTAGCAACAATACTTTAAGGAACACTATAAAACAATCGCATCTAACGGATGCAACAAAATTTCATGTATATTTTCTGTTTATACTGATTACTAATAGATGGTGACTAAAATCCTATTATTTGATGATAGGAAAAGATGTATATGATAGGACATTGTCTTTGTTTCTGTCTGCCTGTCTGTGTCTGTGTCTCTCTGTATGTCTCTGCGTATATCTGTCTCTATTTCTTTGTCTTCATGGTTATCTGTCTGTCTGTCTCCCTCTGCGCCTTTTTCTGTCTGTGTCTAATAGTCTGTCTGTCTGTCTGCCTTTATCTCTCTCTCTCTCTCTCTCTCTCTCTCTCTCTCTCTCTCTCTCTCTCTCTGTCGTTTCTCTCTGTCTCTCTCTCTCTCTCCTTTACTGGTATGTGTGTGCACATGCGGGCGCGTTCGTGCTTACGCGCGTGCGTGCGTGCGAGCATGTGTGTGTGTGTGTGTGTGTGTGTGTGTGTGTGTGTGTGTGTGTGTGTGTGTTATTGTGCACGTGTGTACGCATTGATGCCATGTCCGTTCAAGCTACATACTGTAACGTGAAGGGTTTTCAATTGTCGCCTTCTCACTCGCTTCTTCGCCCGGTCCCAGGTGGTCCTTCTCCTTTGTCTTGTGTGTAATGTCTTAAGACGTCTAGTCGAGTTCTCGGGTGAATTTTCCCTATATTTGGTACATTGGTAGTATGGAGGGGTTGGGAAGGGTAAGAGGTGGATCTCTCTCTCTCTCTCTCTCTCTCTGCATGTGTGTGTGTGGTGTGTGTGTGTGTGTGTGTGTGTGTGTGTGTGTGTGCGTGCGTGTGCGTGCGTGCGTGTGCGTGTGTGTGTGTGTGTGCACGCGTGTGTGTGTGTGTGTGTGTGTGTGTGTGTGTGTGTGTGTGTGTGTGTGTGCGTGCGTGTGTGTGCGTGCGTGCGCATGTGCGTGCGTGCGTGTATGTGTGTGTGGACGGGTGGGGGTGGGGGTGAGGGTGGGGAGTACGTCAGTGTAGAATTCCAGAGGTATTCTAGATCTATAGAATCCAAGTCATGAAACCATATCCCGTCCCGACTGTCCCCCACCCCTCCTCCTTTCTCCCTCCTCTCACTCCGTGCCCGTCTTTGTGGTGTAGTCACCGACTAACAGTCTTTGGTTTAGACTTGAAGAAGAAGAAGAAGAAGCAGAAGAAGAAGAAGAAGAAGAAGAAGAAGAAGAAGACGAAGACGAAGAAGAAGACGAAAACGAAGAAGAAGGAGAAGAAGAAGAAGACGAAGACGAAGAAGAAGAAGACGAAAAAGAAGAAGGAGAAGAAGACGAAGAAGAAGAAGAAGAAGAAGAAAGAAGCAGAAACGAAGAAGAAGAAGAAGAAGAAGAAGAAGAAGAAAGCTCAGAAGCAACGTGCATTTGCAATACACCGCTTGATAACGAGCCTATGAACCTACCGCATGAGGGCGAACAATAGAACCGGGGCAATTGGTGTAAAGTGACACCGGTGACAGACATTGACACTGTACTGCCCGTTGGTTGGTTGCAGGAGAGGGGAGGGGGGGGGGTGGGGGGGATTTGGGACAGTAGGTGTAAAATGACACCAGTGACTTAACAATGAGCGGTGAGGATACCCTTTGAAGGAGTAAATAAAGCGGGAAACGGTAAGGCGTGGGATGATAGGTATAAAGTAGTGACAGGGAAAAATAAAAGTCGTGTAGAAGTTATAAAGTATACACCAGCAAGTGCCAGTTTGAGTAGAAGTTATAAAGTATACACTAGTAAGTGCAAGCTTGAGTAGAAGTTATAAAGTATACACCAGTGAGTGCCAGCTTGAGTAGAAGTTATAAAGTATACACTAGTGAGTGCCAGCTTGAGTAGAAGTTATAAAGTATACACTAGTGAGTGCCAGCTTGAGTAGAAGTTATAAAATATACACTAGTGAGTGCAAGCTTGAGTGGAAGTTATAAAGTATACACTAGTGAGTGCCAGCTTGAGTAGAAGTTATAAAGTATACACTAGTAAGTGCCAGCTTGAGTAGAAGTTATAAAGCATACACCAGTGAGTGCCAGCTTGAGTAGAAATTATAAAGCATACACCAGTGAGTGCCAGCTTGAGTAGAAGTTATAAAGCATACACCAGTGAGTGCCAGCTTGAGTAGAAGTTATAAAGCATACACCAGTGAGTGCCAGCTTGAATAGAAGTTATAAAGCATACACCAGTGAGTGCCAGCTTGAGTAGAAGTTATTAAGCATACACCAGTGAGTGCCAGCTTGAGTAGAAGTTATAAAGCATACACTAGTAAGTGCCAGATTGAGTAGAAGTTATAAAATATACACCAGTGAGTGCAAGCTTGGGTAGAAGTTATTAAGCATACACCAGTGAGTGCAAGCTTGAGTAGAAGTCATGTACATAGTAGTGAGTCTAAGCCATTTGTTTGACAGGGTGCAATAAAGAAGTTATAAAGCACACAGAAGTGATAGCCATCTCCTTGACATGATAAGAATACAGCCGGATTAGAATAAATAACATGTAAATAACATGTGTAAACCACTGACTGTAACCCTTTTCCTTGACAGTGACAATACAACTGTGGTAGTAGTCATAAAGAACACAGCAGTAATACCATGTGTCTTTATGGGATAAATATAAAGAGGTAGTAGTATACACCGCGACCGTGAACTCATCCCTTGATGAGGGGAAAAATGAAGTTGGAACAATAAACTTAGTATACATAATGACAGTGAACCAGTTCACACTCGTTTGCGCGGTTTGGGGGGGGGGGGGGGGGGGGGGGGATTAAATCCGGGGGTAGCGTTTGTAAAGTGTACACCGGTGACAGTCACG
>CM065718.1:88427067-88439567 GCA_033310375.1 Conus canariensis
AAAACACGACGCGTTTCGACCTCTTAAGTCTTTTTCAGGCAAGACACAAACAAATAGGACAATGAAAATGAACGAGGCCTCGTTTTCATTCAACGCCTACCTTGCGCTGAAGAGATCAAAGATAAGTGGCAAACGCATTCATTTTCATTGTCCCATGTGTTTGTGTCTTATCTGAAGAAGACCTAAGAGGTCGAAACGCGTCGTGTTTTGTCTTGTGACTTGTTTGTCCACGTTTCCCTTGGTGGATTCGCTAACATTTATTCAAGATTGGCTTACTGCCATTCTCCAGTATGATCATCACCGTCAGCAGTCTGAAATGTATCTAACATTAAACCACATGTAATAGTAGTAGTAGTTGTGGAAGTAGTAGTAGTAGCAGTAGTAGCAGCAGCAGCAACAGCAGCAGAAGCAGTAATAGTAGTAGTGGTCGTAGCACGAAAGTTATAGGCAATGAGTGTAAAAATATTTTTTCATACGTAAACCAGATCTAAATCAGAAAACCAGAATCTGGGCAGGCTGGGTATCACTCACTGGGAGGAATCTGGGTATGGTGAATGACCAGTCAACGGTTGACTACATGCAGCCAGTTCTACATCCCGTCACTGAGAACGCTACTGTTCAACATACCCTCCAAGTTTCTGTTGATGCTTCAACAAGGGAAGTGGGCCAGAAACACACTCTGTTCACCCGTGACTTGGCTGTTGCAAGAAAGGCATACATGATTGTATGGCAGAATGACCAGTTCAAGGACGTTGTTGTTCGCCTTGGCATATTCCATTTTCTATGTTCATACATGGCAGCACTTCGAAAACTCATTAGGGGATCTGGTCTTGGAGAGATCATTGTGCAGTCAGGAGTCTGCTCAAGTGGGTCGATTGATGCTGTCTTGGCAGGAAAGCACTACAATCGTGCCCTGAGAGTCCACAAGGTTGTTCTGGAGGCTCTTGGGCGGTTGCTTCTTCAGACATTCTTGAAGGAATCAACAGAAGCTTCAGATCTTCTAAACCAGCTGTCTGAAGATCTGCCAGGGTGCACAAACAGACGTCAGCTTCAAGACACTCTTGAGAAGCCATCTGTTGTTCTCCTCTTCAGACTGTACTCGAACTTCAAGAAGGACGTTATCACGGGGAAGAAAGGGAAAGACAGCACAGTTCTGGTTGCAGTATGCCGAGAGAGTGTGGCTGATTCTGCATCTCTCCGGGCTACAAAAGAAAATGACTTGGACTTGCACTTGTCATGTATAGAGAAAATGTGCCCTCTGCTCTTTGTGATGGATCACCAGAACTACTCAAGATACGCCACAGTCTATTTCCTGAGCATTCTGAATCTCAAGCACAACCATCCCTCAGCAGAAGAACTCCTGCGACATGGAGGACTCAGTGTGTCGAGATCAACAGTTCCTTCATGCGGAGTACCAGTTGACCAAACTATTGAGCAAACGATCAATGCCATGCAAAGTCTGTGGGTGGGATCATACTGGTGCCTGACACGTCATGTCAGAGCTTCTTTTCTTGCTGCAACACTTGAGATGGCTGGCATGACTGGGGGTGATGTCAAAGTTCACAAAGACCTGACATGTGCAGAGACTAGAGCCAGTGAGGAGTGTGTGAAAAACATGATGGATTCCTTCTGCAGCTTCATGGATCCATTTTCAGTGGAAGAGAGGAGTCTCTTCTGTCTCTCATCAGGAATTCAAGCACCAGACAGCATACAAGAAAAACTTCTATCAGCAGATGCACGAAGAAAGGAAGCCTTTCGCCAATTCGTGACAGAACGACTGGCTGAGAAAACTCTGAGTTTTTTCATGCTCCTCTGAAAAAAGTGGAGCTGAAGACATTTGCGAAGCTGCAGAAGACAAAGACTGCGATCATCTTCGAACAAACTGGTGCAAGTGGCAGCGCAGAGAGACATGTTCGGACAATCCTCATGATCTCGCAGGAAAATAACATCAGTTTGCAGAAGATCATGAGCTACCCTCTGAGTCCAGTGCCTTGGGCCCTAGCAACTCCTGATGGTTTGCCTGCAAAGACAGAAAAAGCAAAGCTTGTGCATCTCTCGGAGGAGACAGAGTTGAAGGAGCAACCAGATCGGGGGAAGTGCCATCACATAATTGATGCCATTTTCCATCTGCAGTCACTTACCTCTCTTCCCCAACATTTGGAGACCTGGCAGACAGAATCCTGAAACATCTTTCATCCACAGACAGGATTGATTATGTGGCAGATGTGTACAACCCAACTCCATCAAATCAATGGAACGTTCTCGTCGGGGAGAAGGTGAAGCATTCCTTCTGAAGGGTCCCAATACTAAGGTCCCCAGAGACTGGAAAGGGTTTATGAAAAATGGTGACAACAAGAACCAGCTCATCAAATTCCTGCAAATTCCTGCTTTCTGAATGGAGAAAAGATTCCCATGCTGCCACACTCCTGAACAGAGAGCTGTGTGTGACATGTGGGCCCGAGTGCTTCAAGCTCTCCTCCACGGATGGCAAGGCTGTGGAAGCCTCACCAGTTCAAGAGCTGTTTTCCACTCAGGAAGAAGCGGACACGAGGATCATCCTTCACGGTTTTCACCAGAACAGGAATGCTTCTGACTCCGAGGGCATAATTGTGCGCTCTGACTTCAGACACTGATGTGTTTCTACTCTTACTACACTTCAGTTCCCAGCTCTATACAACAGTATACTTGGACACTGGCACGGGAAACTACAGGAGGCTGCTTTCCACCACAGACCTTGCTGCCAAGTATGGACAGGAATACTATGAAGCACTCCTTGGCCTACATGCTGTTTCCGGCTGTGACCCCACCAGTTCTTTTGTGAGCAAAGGGAAGGTCAGGGCGTTCAATGCGTTCACAAAGAGCCGTTCCTTCATGATGCCTTCCGAGCACTGGGAAGCCCAGAACTGTCTTCTGATTCAGTGGACAACCTTGAACACTATGTCTGTTGGCTGTATGGCAGACCCAAAAGCAGGAACATCAACCAGGTCCGCTTTGACCTTCTCAGAGAAAAGTTTTGACACCAGTCGGGTACATGCAGTGTTGGCCAGCTACAACGGAACTGACCTGAGCCTACTACCTCCCTGTCAGTCTTCCCTGCGGATGCACACAGAGCGAGTCAACTACCAGGTACTATATCTTACTGTTTTCAACATGATAGTTATTGTTGTTGCAGGGTAGTCTTGCAGTGTTTGATAAGGTCTGAAGGAATGCTGTCATTCCTCCAGACCTCATGCTGTTATGCAGATTAGTGAAGATAAACTGACAACTGGTGCAGCAGAAAAGCAAACATGCAGAAAGGGGATGGCAGGAAACAAACATTGTCAACATGCAGATGTGACCGCTGTGACAGAGACTGCCACTCTCGCATCAAACTGTACAGCCACAGGTGACACTGCTTGGGCTGAGCAGACAGCCAAGTCAGATAGCTAAATCTTAGGTTGGATATATTCTATCTATGGTCAGGTACAGCCGACGGAGACCTACAATAGCATTGTTGTTGATAATCTATAGTTAAACAAAAAATGCTATTTGACCTGGCCAGGGGTAACACAAAAGCCTGAATATGACATTTTGAACATGAATAGGATTGAGTCCTGAGACCGAAACCTAAGTTAGTCATTGCCAAGGCCATAAAACGGCTATGAGATTTCATAATCTTTACCCGTTTATCTTCTGTTCTAACGTGGAGGTCTGGAAGCATGCCCATTGTGCTCAACCAGCCATTGATGGGCCGTCAGGCACAGAGGCTGGAAGACAACAGACAGTGGTGTGGAGATCGACTGGTGTCAGGAGGATATACTTCCATGTGAACTTGTTGGTATCCTCTGTGACCAGCCAACTCCTGAGGAGGAGAACGGTGACTTTGAACTTGTGAACCTTTGTGATGCTGTTCAAGAGGAAGGGTTTGACACTGAAGAATCTGTTGTCAACAGTTCTGTGTAAAGGTGCAGTCTTCTTACTGGTGGACAGGCGCATACTGCGACACTCAGTCATCACTCGCTTGTGTTGAAACAGATCCCTTGGTCATGGTTTATGAGCAGGTCGGCCAAAATTCTACTTAACCATTTTCTTGACACCATTTTGAAACAGGTTAACAGTTTTTGTTCAATTGTATCCATTTCAAAACCAATTTAAAGAGTAATAGGTTGGTGCGCTAAAAGTGTAAAAAAAAAGTGACATATTAACGCAAATGTCATGTTTATTTGGATGCTATTACTACAATTGTGCTTCAACACTCAAATTGGTATGCCCATGTAGAGCAACAGCATTTAAAAACAACTTGTATTTGATTGTTAAGGCATTATACTTGAGTAATACCATGGTTTTCACCCCTACCCCCTTTTTTAAGTAGGAAACGGGTGATTTCTTCCAGACCTCGTTGCTCCCAAGAGCTCCAACCAATCTTTTGTTGACATCCTATGATGACGGCATATAGCCTAAACTTTCAGAAAAACACAATGGTAAATCCCCCCCGCCGGGGTCAGGGGGGGGGGGGGGGTGGTTATGGTCACCTGAAGTACTAGTAGTTTTTAAGTCATGTGCCTCAGTTTTCACCAGTGGAGCACAAGTAACGTTCCTTTTTTTTCTTTTTAAATAATTTCCTGTCTATGAAAAAGTTGACACTGTGTATTCATGCTGATTAAAGATACTGTGTGTTTATATACACTTCAAATTTAGCTAAGGATACACACACACACGCACACACACACACACACACCACACACACACACACACACACACACACACACACACACACACACACACACACACACACACGCGCCCCCACACAGTTCAAACGAAAATTCCTGACAAGTTTTTTTTTTTTTTAGGATGCCTTCGTCGTGTTTCTGAGATCCCGCTTAACTGACTAGTATATTGTGGATGATATTCGACAAAGTCTCTCTCTGTCTCTATCTGTCTGTCTGTCTGTCTCTCTCTCTGTCTCTCTCTCTCTGTCTCTCTCTCTCTGTCTCTCTCTCTATAGGGTTGTACAGCTATTGGACAATAAAAAAAAGTGTCAGAAGTGTGTCAGAAGAAGTGTCTGTCTGTCTGTCTGTCTGTCTGTCTGTCGTCTTTTGTCCTCTGTCCTGTCTCTTGTCTTGTCTGTCTGTCTGTCTGTCTGTCTCTCTGTATATATATATATATATATATATATATATATGCACATGTGTGTGTGTGTGTGTGTGTGTGTGTGTGTGTGTGTGTGTGTGTGTGTGTGTGTGTCTTCATGTCTGCTTTTGAACGAAATTTAACTCGTCAAAATTCGGTTGGGGTTTCTTCTTCTTCTTCTTCTTCTTCTTCTTCTTCTTCTTCTTCTTTTCTTCTTCTGTGTGGCAGCTTCGCAAAAAGAAGTATGAATACATTCGGATAATATCAATCTCTCAAATACAGATAGAAAGGCCATTGTGCACACTTTAGTCACCGAAGCATACGATGTTGAACTGTAGCATGCTGTGCGACCTGTGCTTACTTCTTAACACGTTGTGAATGTACCCGGGTTCACAGCGGTTCTCTCTCTCTCTCTCTCTGTCTCTCTGTCTCTCTTGTCTCTCCTTCTCTCTCTCCCACACACACACACACACACACACACACACACACACACACACACACACACACACACACACACACATCTATAGGAGTATAGATCCGTGAACAATGTCGATGAAATCTTCATCATAATGTCGCGTCCGTCGATGGGGAAACCTGTTTTAAATGCAGTTTTATGATTTAGACCGCACGTCGATTGTTGCAGGATTTTGTAATAATCTTTTAATCGATTCTGATCATTTTGATTACAGGTGTTCTTAATTTTATTCATTTATTCATTTGTTTGTTTGTTTATTTATTTATCTATTTATGTATCTACCCGTCTATATATTTATTCATTTATTATTATGAGAGAGAGAGAGGTACGTGTGCAGGTGTGGATCGATTTGCTGGAGAGGGGTGAGGTTGGGGGAGAGGTTGGGGTGAAGCAGAAAGGAAGGGGGAGGGGGAAGGGGGGTTAATGTGTCTTAACCGCTTCCTACCCGGATTCTGAAATGATTTTAAATCGTTTCGCGAGAACTGATCTTATCTTTCCGTTTCCGTTACAAATTGGGTGGCTAGTTCGCTGTGCCACAAAATGTGCAAATGTGCTAGCATATTCCTGCACTTTATTTATTATGATGTTCAGACAACTGCTTTGTTCGCTTCATTATTATCATTAATTGTAAAGCGCGTATAAAATGATACGGATACGCATGATGGAAGTCTCCTTTAACAATAGTAATAACAACACTTGAACAATAGTAATAACAACAAATAGTAAAACAACATAAGAATGACAGAAAAAATAATAATGAGAATAATACTACTAATAGTAATGATGATGATGATGCTAATAATGCTATTACTACTACAACTTCTGCTGCTGCTGCTGCTGCTGCCACTACTACTGCTGCTGCTGCTGCTGTTGCTGCTGCTGCTGCTGCTACCACTACTACTCGTGTACTAAAAGGAAAAAAAGACTAGCGTTCTTCCTGCTGGGAACATAGATTCATGGATGTTTTAAGTTCTGCCCTTAATGATTGGGAAGGTACTTTACCGCGCCATGATCGCGTATCTGCCTTTTGAGCTGGAGCTGCGTGTCACAGACGTGGGAGGTTAACATTCTTGCGAGCTTTGTCGAGCGGAGGGCGTTTCTTTGCGACCTCTGGCGACGCCCCTTGACCAGATACTGTCAGCGTACCTTGAGACTAGGGATGCTTGCTAGAGAGAAGCAGGCAGCCCAGTGGATGGGAATGGTGAATGGTGAGGTTGGGGCAGGTTTGGACTAAAACGTGACGAATCTGTCACTCTGTGTCGTTCTGTGAATTGTCTGTCAGTCAGCTCTTTCGAAGTCGCCATGATCACACCTTCCAAGCTTCAGTCCTGGCTTCATTGGATCCAGATTGAGAAACCCTGGTTTGAAACAGCCAATCAAAAGAGCTCTTTCGCCTGGCGTTGTCTCGTCGTCGTTTCTTTGCACAGTTTCACCCTCATCACCAAGCGAAGAGGTATGTAGCCAGGGCTTGCAATGGTCCTGCTCATGAGTCACAGCCCGGTAAGGTGGAGAGGACTGAAGAGGTGGGTGAGAGCCGAACCCCAGCGGCGTGTATCTGGGTGATATATCATGCCATCACGGAGGTGGTGCCCTTCAGGCGCTGACAATGGCATCTAGAAACCAAAGCCACATGGGGGTCCTCGTGGTGAGTGTGGAAGCTGTCAAGGCTCTTCCCCCACAACCTTCCCACTCCGCTGAAGACACGTGTTGTGGTGGCTCATTGAAAGCCAACAAGCCAAACAAACAAGAAGAGTTTCCTGTCACAGGTGTCTAATGACACGGGGGCCTCAGTCAGTGTAGTGCTACTCGTGCACCTGGACGTGTAGCTCTTGTGACGGCATTTTTGATCCCAGGGTTTTAAATTCAAATTTTGTCTGTTGCAATATGATTGGCACCGTGTAGTTTTATTATTATTATTATTATTATTTTTATTATTAATATCTTTACGCATTAGTAGTGTCAGTGCCCCGGAAGAGTCAAATGAAAATGGGCAGAACAAAGTCTTGTCGCCCTTTGGTGAGCCACTGGAAAGGCTGACACGCCCTCCAAAGACATGCAGGTGGCCAGTGGCCATTCTAAATTCATTGAATAACACCTGGCCAGAGGATGTGTTCACGGCACAATGGCCGGCCGTGATCCTCAATCCCTCAACCAGCATTCAGCTCTGACCAGAGAGTCAGCTCTGTCCACACCATCCCCCCGGTCGGCCCCCAGAGTTGAATGGTCAGAACTGACCGCCGCCAGAGGCAACGGCAGGGTATACAATGTCAGTCATCTTGAAGCATCTGTGAGTATGTTACATGAAAGAAATGGCTCTAGGCCCATTGAAGTTCTTGACGGTGAATGTGTAGCGGCAAAACGTGGTCAGTGGCCACATTCATGCGGCTTCGTTCCGCTTCCGTGTCAGCACTCACAGTGCGCAAGTAGGAGACTAAGGATGGTGAGCCTTGTTACAATCAATACTGACAAACGGCCAGAATGAACAAATGACAACGAATCAATTTTTTCCCCTCCAGATACTGTAAAATTATTGCTAATGAATCAATGACTGGAATTTTTTTTTTTTATTATTGACATATGCAAACACTCTAGTGAAACAAGTTTTGTTTTCTTTACATTTCGCCACTTTTTACATAAGATTTTAATGAACAGGGTATGGGAAGTAATTGTTAACAATCTGTACTTAAAATTAGTTCCCCTGGCAGCAAAAAAAAAAAAAATCATTTTCGTTCAAAAACTAGTCGACTTACAAAAAGTTAAAGAAAAAAAAAAAACGAAACGAAAAAGACAAAAAAAAAAAAAAAAAAAAAAAAGAAGGAGATAAGCCTAACACTATTTTCTCCCGTATTATATAATGAACATTCTTTATTCGCCTTATAACTTCCATATCCCCGTTACGTTTACAGATGCCATGTCACGCACATGTTCCCTTCGACGCCGACAATATTACCAAAGTCACACCACTGGTCGCCAATGGTTCTCGCCGTCACATCGCTGGTCTGACTGTACAATTTCGACAGTCGTTATGAGAACTACACCGCCGTCTAATATGAATGTCATATTGCCAACAATTCTCAATGGCACGTGGCTGACCTGATATCAATGTTATTGTCAGCAGTCATTCTGAAAACTACATCGCCGTTTATTGCCAGTGTCATAATCGCAACAGTTATGAATGTCAGGTCGCTGGTCAGCTATTAATGTCATGTTGCTGATCCGATATGAATGTCATGTCCACAGTCGTTCTCCATGTCACGTGGCTGATCCAATATCATTGTCATGTCAAGTTCTCAGTGTCACGTCGCTGGTCTGATATTGTCATGTCCACAGTCGTTCTCAATGTCACGTGGCTGATCCGATATCATTGTCATGTCAAGTCGTTCTCAATGTCACGTCGCTGGTCTGTTGTGATTGTCATGTCGACAATCCTTCTCAGTGTCACGTGGCTGGTCTGATGTCAATGTCATGTCGACAGTCCTTAATGTCACGTCGCTGGCCTGATGTCAATGTTATGTCGACAGTCGTTTTGCCCAATGTCTGCACGTCACTGGTCTGATGTCATGTCAACGCATGTCAGTCCCTTCAGTCAACAGTCCAAGTCATGTCGCTTGTCTGATGTCAATGTTATGTCGACAGTCCTTCTCAAAGTCACGTCGCTGGTCTGATGTCAATGTTATGTCGACAGTCGTTTTCAATGTCACGTCACTGGTCTGGTGTCATGGTTATGCTGACAGTCATTCTCAATGTCATGTCGCTGGTCTGATGTCAATGTTATGTCGACAGTCGTTTTCAATGTCACGTCACTGGTCTGGTGTCATGGTCATGCTGACAGTCATTCTCAATGTCACGTCGCTGGTCTGATGTCAATGTTATGTCGACAGTCGTTTTCAATGTCACGTCACTGGTCTGATGTCAATGTTATGTCGACAGTCATTCTCAATGTCACGTCGCTGGTCTGATGCCAATGTTATGTCGACAGTCATTCGCAATGTCACGTCACTGGTCTGGTGTCAATGTTATGTCGACAGTCGTTTTCAATGTCACGTCACTGGTCTGATGTCAATGTTATGTCGACAGTCATTCTCAATGTCACATCGCTGGTCTGATGTCAATGTTATGTCGACAGTCATTCTCAATGTCACGTTATTGGTCTGGTGTCATGGTCGTGCTGACAGTCATTCTCAGTGTCATGTCGCTGGTCTGATGTCAATGTTATGTCGACAGTCATTCTCAATGTCACGTCGCTGGTCTGATGTCAATGTTATGTCGACAGTTATTCTCAGTGTCACGTCGCTGGTCTGATATCAATGTCACGTCGCTGGTCTGATATCAGTGTCATGTCGCTGTAGTTCTCAATGTCACGTCGCTGGTCTGGTATTGTTGGCACGTCGACAGTCATTCTCACTGTCATGTCACTGGTCTGGTATCAGTGTCATGTCAACAGTAGTTTTCAGTGTCATGTCGTTGGTGTGTTTCCGATGTCACCTTGCGGACAATATATTATTAGTGTCACGTCGCTGGCATAGTATCACTGACACCTCGCTGGCATAATGTTAATATAACCCATTACTTGTATAATGTTAATGTCACGTCGCTGATATGATAACGATGCTACCTCGCTGGTATTAACTGATATTGTGTCGCTGGTGTGTAATCAATGTGACATGTCGCTGGTGTGTAATCAATGTGACATGTCGCTGGTGTGTAATCAGTGTCACATGTCGCTGGTGTGTAATCAATGTGACATGTCGCTGGTGTGTAATCAGTGTGACATGTCGCTGGTGTGTAATCAGTGTCACATGTCGCTGGTGTGTAATCAATGTGACATGTCGCTGGTGTGTAATCAGTGTGACATGTCGCTGGTGTGTAATCAGTGTGACATGTCGCTGGTGTGTAATCAGTGTGACATGTCGCTGGTGTGTAATCAGTGTGACATGTCGCTGGTGTGTAATCAGTGTGACATGTCGCTGGTGTGTAATCAATGTGACATGTCGCTGGTGTGTAAACAATGTGACATGTCGCTGGTGTGTAATCAATGTGACATGTCGCTGGTGTGTAATCAGTGTGACATGTCGCTGGTGTGTAATCAATGTGACATGTCGCTGGTGTGTAATCAGTGTGACATGTCGCTGGTGTGTAATCAGTGTGACATGTCGCTGGTGTGTAATCAGTGTGACATGTCGCTGGTGTGTAATCAGTGTGACATGTCGCTGGTGTGTAATCAGTGTGACATGTCGCTGGTGTGTAATCAATGTGACATGTCGCTGGTGTGTAATCAATGTGACATGTCGCTGGTGTGTAATCAGTGTGACATGTCGCTGGTGTGTAATCAGTGTGACATGTCGCTGGTGTGTAATCAGTGTGACATGTCGCTGGTGTGTAATCAATGTGACATGTCGCTGGTGTGTAATCAGTGTGACATGTCGCTGGTGTGTAATCAGTGTGACATGTCGCTGGAGTGTAATCATGTGACATGTCGCTGGTGTGTAATCAGTGTGACATGTCGCTGGTGTGTAATCAGTGTGACATGTCGCTGGTGTGTAATCAGTGTGACATGTCGCTGGTGTGTAATCAATGTGACATGTCGCTGGTCTGATACCAATGTCACATGTCGCTGGTCTGATATTAATGTCACATGTTGCTGGTCTGATATCAATGTCACATGTCGCTGGTCTGATATCAGTGACACATGTCGCTGGTCTGACATCAATGTCACATGTCGCTAGTATTATATGAATGTCACTCGTCGCTGGTATGATATTACGCCGCCACGCAGTAGTTCTCAATGTAATGGGTTAGGTATGATATCAATGTATGGTCCCTGTCATAATATGGTTGGTGACACACTTTGAGTCGTAGACTGGTCTTTTACTTTCAGGACTTGACATGCTACTGATTTTTTTTTCTGTCTAGGTATTTGCATTTGTTCATGTTCTACTTATCTTTTAAAAGGCGAAGAAACTCCGTGGTGCATTCCGTGTGATGAACCAGTCACAATGGTACATGTTTTTTTTTATGGAGTGTTGGGACTTGCAGGATGTGAGACATAAACGCATTTCATCAGACTCCATGAAAAGCTTGTTCAGGGATATCCCACCTAATGTAATTTTTGAGTGTCTGAAGCTCAACCTTTTCCGATGTAATATTTTACGGATGAAAGATTTTTTTAACGAAATTCCGGTGTGTTAAAAAAAAATCTGTTATGGAGTTGTGTGTATCGGCGCGTTTTTTTAAAATTTTCTTTTAAAATCCATTTTGAGAGTTGACTTCAACGAGGTGACGCGCTCTGAGAATGATGGCCTTTCGCGGTCGGCTGGGCTGAAGGCAACATGGTATCTATCATGCCTATCACCCTCATGTGGCTTCCGTGGTCGGCTGAGCAAACAACATGGCGACTTGGTCAGGGACTGGGTGCCTGGTATGGATGGCGCGGTGGCTGGAGCACCGTGTCCGCGGTCAAGTGATGACAGTTGGAATCACGCTGGCGTACAGCGTGAAGAGTGCTGGACTCACTGCATGTCTTCATGTGTCGTACTGTTAGCATCACTGTAGTGTTATGTATCTGCCTGTCTGTGTCTTCTGTCTGTCTGTCTGTCTCTCATGGGATGGTCATCATTCTTTCAGTGAAAATTGTATCCCCGCCCTCTGTCAATTCTGTTCTGATAATTTCCCCATATCTGTCACTCTCTCTCTCTCTCTCTGACCCCACCTGATTCAGATTTTTTTCATCTTCTTACTGTCTTCCTTTCTTTGTGCCTTGTTCATTTTTCATCTTCTATACTGTCGTCCTCTATCTTTGTGCCTTTGTGTCCCATTTTTCATCTTCTATACTGTCGTCCTCTATTTTTGTGCCTTTGTGTCCCATTTTTCATCTTCTATACTGTCGTCCTCTATTTTGTGCCTTTGTGTCCTCACT
>CM065718.1:88447067-88449567 GCA_033310375.1 Conus canariensis
GAATCTTTCACCTTCAACGCGATAGAAAGGGGGCCAGGGAGGGATTCACACTGAGAATGACGATCGAAATTTCTGCCAGTCAGAGGACTTTGTTGTTATCTTGAGCGCGTGGGAGAAAAATCTTGGCGGTTTCTGGTTAGGAAAGATTTGGTGTCTGACATCTAGTCGGCTTACTAAAGATAACAGCTGTCTTGTTCGTATCGTAGGCTGTGGGGATTCTGAACAGATTGGAAGAAGGTGAACCAGAGACTACATTGTTTCGAAAGACACCTCTGGTTTTTTTGTGTGTTTTTTTCCCCCCGCTTCTGTTAATTGTCGTGTATTATTATCAGGCTCCGCTGTTCGCAGAATTCTGTGAACTTCGCGAATGATATCGATCATTTGAACAAACAGTTCATTTCAACCATTGTTCGATGACATCCTTATGCTAAGTGAGAGATTGTTACGGCAAAGAGAAATACAGGCTACACATGTGTGCATTCATGTGCAGGTTTAAATCGCATGTGGCGTGATTTGGGCTGCGGGAATTTAGGAACTGTTAAACAAATTTCGTTGTTTTATTGTTACTGGAGTGCTGAAGACTGCGCGCAGCTTTAATTATTTGCTATCTCTGTATATCCGTCTGTCTGTGTCTCTCTATGTGCTAATTTCTCTCTCTCTATTTCTCTGTCTGTCTGTCTGTCTGTCTGTCTGTCTGTCTCTCTCTCCCTCCCTCTCTCTCTCTCTCTCTCTCTCTCTCTCTCTCTCTTGTTTCCGTGGCTCCGTGACTATTTCTGCGTTCGTAGGAGTGCTTTGACGAAGTTAGTGACGCACTCTTTTGCGTTCACGGACAGAGAAGCCACATAAAATCACTAAAACGGCAATAGCCTGTCTAAAGCGCTGCCAACAGCAGAATAACAAATCGTCACGACCAGGGGCTAAAACAAAGAGAACCCAACAGAGTGTTGCTCGTTGAATGCCATAGATCCCAGTGTCAGTGCAGGTATTCCCCTGTGCCATCCAGTGTCAGTGCAGGTATCCCCCTGTGCCATCCAGTGTCAGTGCAGGTATCCCCCTGTGCCATCCAGTGTCAGTGCAGGTATCCCCCTGTGCCATTCCTGTCCATTACGTGCCCTGATGTAGGCCTACTGAGTAAGGTAGCTCCGTGGTGCATTCCATATCATGTACCACTCACAATGAAACAGGTCCTTTAGCTCCGTGGTGCATTCCATATCATGTACCACTCACAGTGAAACAGGTCCTTTAGCTCCGTGGTGCATTCCACATCATGTACCACTCACAATGAAACAGGTCCTTTAGCTCCGTGGTGCATTCCATATCATGGTACCACTCACAGTGAAACAGGTCCTTTAGCTCCGTGGTCCATTCCATATCATGTACCACTCACAATGAAACAGGTCCTTTAGCTCCGTGGTGCATTCCATATCATGTACCACTCACAATGAAACAGGTCCTTTAGCTCCGTGGTGCATTCCATATCATGTACCACTCACAGTGAAACAGGTCCTTTAGCTCCGTGGTGCATTCCATATCATGTACCACTCACAGTGAAACAGGTCCTTTAGCTCCGTGGTGCATTCCATATCATGTACCACTCACAGTGAAACAGGTCCTTTAGCTCCGTGGTGCATTCCATATCATGTACCACTCACAGTGAAACAGGTCCTTTAGCTCCGTGGTCCATTCCATATCATGTACCACTCACAGTGAAACAGGTCCTTTAGCTCCGTGGTCCATTCCGTATCATGTACCACTCACAATGAAACAGGTCCTTTAGCTCCGTGGTCCATTCCATATCATGTACCACTCACAGTGAAACAGGTCCTTTAGCTCCGTGGTGCATTCCATATCATGTACCACTCACAGTGAAACAGGTCCTTTAGCTCCGTGGTGCATTCCATATCATGTACCACTCACAGTGAAACAGGTTCTTTAGCTCCGTGGTACATTCCGTATCATGTACCACTCACAATGAAACAGGTCCTTTAGCTCCGTGGTCCATTCCATATCATGTACCACTCACAATGAAACAGGTCCTTTAGCTCCGTGGTACATTCCGTATCATGTACCACTCACAGTGAAACAGGTCCTTTAGCTCCGTGGTCCATTCCGTATCATGTACCACTCACAATGAAACAGGTCCTTTAGCTCCGTGGTCCATTCCATATCATGTACCACTCACAGTGAAACAGGTCCTTTAGCTCCGTGGTGCATTCCATATCATGTACCACTCACAGTGAAACAGGTCCTTTAGCTCCGTGGTGCATTCCATATCATGTACCACTCACAGTGAAACAGGTTCTTTAGCTCCGTGGTACATTCCGTATCATGTACCACTCACAATGAAACAGGTCCTTTAGCTCCGTGGTCCATTCCATATCATGTACCACTCACAATGAAACAGGTCCTTTAGCTCCGTGGTACATTCCGTATCATGTACCACTCACAGTGAAACAGGTCCTTTAGCTCCGTGGTCCATTCCGTATCATGTACCACTCAC
>CM065718.1:88464567-88469804 GCA_033310375.1 Conus canariensis
CTCTCTCTCTCTCTCTCTCTCTCTCTCTCTCTCTCTCTGTCAGCTTCGTTAACTATAGTGGGTGTGTCGGCCTTCGTTAGCGTGTGCTTCGTTGACTGCATTCAGACAGGGCCTCGCGTACACGCGCATGCTTGTACATGAATGTGTGTAGGAAAAACAAAGGCACATAATCACGCAGATGTACGCGAGTTTTAAATCTCTCTCTCTCTCTCTCTCTCCTCTCTCTCTCTCTCTCTCTCTCTCTCTCTCTGTCTCTCTCTCTCTCTGTCGCTCTGTCTCTTTCTGTATCTGTCTCTGTATGTATGTCTCTAGCTGTCTGTCTGACTGTCTGTGTCTGTCTCTCTCTCTGTCTCTCTCTCACACACACACACACACTCACACTCACACACACACACACACACACACACACACACACACACACACACACACACGGACAACGCATAAACTCTCTCTCTCTCTCTCTCTCTCTCTCTCTCTCTCTCTCTCCTCCCCCCCTCTCTCCCCCCCCCCCCCCCCCCCCCACAGGAACTGTCGCTATTCAGAGCTAACGTCTCTTCGGCAGGATACTGTCGTGAGTATAATGTGAAGTCCCGCTGTGCTGCTGAATAAATGCTGTACTCCTCGGCATACTAACCGAACTCTGGTAAAGAACAACAAGGATGTGTGGATGGCAAGGCAAGGCAAGGCAAGGCCAGGCCATTATTTTATTTCATACCCACATGGGGCACAGAAATATAAGACAATACTCACACAAAATAAATAATCGCACATCAGAATAGAGTGATATCCATAATCAAGTAAGCAAAATATAAACGAGCAAACGACGCAAACAGTATTAAGCATAAATGAAAATTTCATAGTTTTCCCTATACAGAGTGCAAACTTTGTGTAATGTAATTTTAGTTATATGAATTATTGGAAAAAGCTATTTATAACTGTAATATAATTCTTTAGTTTGATTAAAAGTTTCTTGTTTTTTGATGCAAACAAAATGTTGAATTTAACAGCATTCGGTCGTACAAAGAAGTATCGCGGGAGGTATTTTTTTTCTTTCTGCATCAAAAAAAGGACACACGAACAAATAATGAAATTCATCTGCAATATCATGCATAGCACATTTGTCACAAATTCTCTCACACCTAGGTGTGCCAGCATAGCGTAGCTTATTTACAGGCAGATTATTATTTGTTGTTCTAAATTTGAGTAGAGTAACCTTGTAATTCTGTGGTAAAACTAGATAGTATGGATCAACACCAAATGATGTTTTAAACATTCTATAGTTGATATATAATTCATCATTGTCAACATGCGTGTACCAGGTATGTATGAAACTATCTTTAAGGCATCTTTTTACTTTCGCTTTAAACCATAATGGATGTACATCAAGTGTGTTCTGGTTTAGCCAGAAACTACTCAAACCAATTTCATTTAATAATGTATGGATGTATTTGATATATTTGTTTTCATGTACATTTAATTCATACATTCTGAGAAGACATTTATACACAAGAAATGATAATTTATAACTATGATGATTAGATACAAGGTTAAACCAAAATGATAACATTCTGGATTTAACAATGACCGGTAAGGGGGATTTTCCTGTTTGACCGAAAACCATGAAAGAAGGTGTTGACTGTCGTAGTTTTAGAACCAGCTTATAAAATTTTAACTGTAATCTTTGGACAAGATCATTCATGTCAAATCCCCAAACTTCACATCCATATGTAAGAATTGGTAATACAGTCTTATCAAATAAATCCATCACTAGGTCTGCAGGAAGCATCAATAATTTAGCTTTCCTCATCAAAGCAAACATTGCTCGAGAGGCTCGGTCAAACAGTTCACGTTGAGCAACATTCATTCGGTTATTATAGTTCAGCCTCAACCCTAGATACAAGAAATCATGGACGACCTCTAGTTTTTCTGTACCTATAAGAAAATCAGGAAAACGTCTAACCTTACCAATAGAAAAAATAACAACTTTACATTCGTTTGCATTTAGTTTCAATTTCCATTTATCACAATCTTCTTTAATAGACTTTAAACCTTTCTGTAGTCCAGACGGAGTTTCTGAAAAGATCACAGTGTCATCTGCATATAATAAGAGAAATAAATTCAACAAAATGTCAACATCTGATTCGCCTATGCCTATTTCAATTGCTTCTTTTGCGACAGTTGCAAAGCCAGCCATGTCGCTAGGCATAAATTCTTTCATATCGTTTAAAAACAAGGCAAACAATACAGGTGACGAGTTTTCTCCTTGTCCTACACCAACATTGGAACAGAAAAAAATCAGAATAATCACCATTGGCAGATACACATGACTTGGCTTGAGAATACATATTTTGTATAACTTTTAATATTTTGCTACTAATGCCACTATTTATCAATTTATGCCATAGAAACGATCGATTAACTTTGTCGAATGCCTTTTTCATAATCCAGAAAAGCACAGTATAAACGCTTTTTCTTAAACAACAGAATATCAATCAGGCCATATAAGGTGAACAGGTGATCAAGTGTTGAGAAATTATTCCGAAAGCCTGCTTGTTCCATACCAATCAAATCGAATGTTTCAATAAACTTCTTTAAACGTTCATTCAAAATACTTGTAAACAGCTTTCCAAAACAGGATAGTATAGTTATCCCACGGTAATTACCGGGGTCTAAGACACATCCTTTGTTTTTGAATATAGGATGTATAACCCCAAGCGCCCACTCAGTTGGTACTTTACCATGTATGTATTCATGGAAACTGACAGACTGCGATCGCATGAAAAGAAGCTGTCGTGGTTCAATGTACCTCGTGCGTCTGTTGGTGTTCTTCTGTGTCCCTGCCCACCGCCACCCACAGGCCCCGTCCGGGATGTCATTTTGCTGAAAAGACCTGCCACGGTCATTCTTCACCCTCACTCCAAACGCCCCCATGTCTACCTCGATAGACCAGACCAAATAAAACTCTCTCTCTCTCTCTCTCTCTCTCTCTCTCTCTCTCTCTCTCTCTCTCTCTCCTCTCTCAATTTTTCGTTAAATTGTTTGAATTCTATGTTTTTCAATTGCAGATACTTGGCACAATCTGTTAATGCAGCCATTGTAACCCCCTTGCCAACAGGGCTTGTTTGCCATTGGCAATAAAAACTGTGTCAGTGTCAGTCTCTCTCTCTCTCTCTCTCTCTCACACACACACACACACACACACACACACACACACACACACACACACACACACACACACACACACGATCACACACACACACACTAGATCTAAAAACTATACTAATCTACAGCGTAATATTTGAACTATTTACATCTTTGAACTCAGTTTATATTAATTCCGCTGAACTGATTACCCTCGGCTTTCTTTTAAAGCAAAGCAGAAACAAAAACATAACACTGGGCACACAAATACATTAAAGAAAAATCCATATGAGCAAATAGACACTCAAGACTGGAGAGCTAATGTTCCACACTGGACAGGCTGTGTAGACGTATCACCTCAAGTCCCAAGGTTCCATACAACAGAAGCACCTTGGCTTAAGGCTGTGTCAGACCAATTGACATAGGCTAGAACACCAAGGCTACATCAAAATGTTGTTATACTCTGCATAGTTATGCGGGGATTGTCTTCAGTTGTGACAAGCTCCTAGCATAACACCATCAGTCTCCAAAATCCCCTGAAGTCGGAGTGTGGCTGCCCATGTGGCAGGGTAAGCAAAAACGGTCACACACGTAATGTTCTCATCCCCAGCTGATGCATTTGTACCATAGTGTTCAAGTGCTTCGGCTGTTCGGATGATCCCTGTAGCCTTTTAGCCAGGGTATGACAACAACAACAATACAAGAGAAAAGCTGGCATAGATCGTTATGAATCGTTGATAGAGGAGAAAACAAGCCTGAAGATGTTGAAGGGCAAGGACAGGCAAATGGGTCACAAAAGCAGAGAAATCAGCGGATGATGACAAGAAATGAAGTTATGAAAAAAAGGGGGCAAAGTTGAAAAGAATGGCTTAAAAAATGGGAACTTAAAAACATCAAGTTTGAGTGGATCACAAGGGCAAAGAAAGCAATGGACAATCATAAAGGGAGAAAAGTAAGGTAAGTTAATGTTGTTTTATAGCCCAGCCGACCGCAAAGGGCCACGTGGGGCTGTCCCCACGTTAAAATCAACTAAATAAAGGAGGAAAAAAAAAGTGGGAGAGAGCGACAGAGAAGGGACTTTTCAACGAGTCACAAAGGCAAAAAAAACCACTGGAAAAGCAGTCAAAAAAAGGGTGACTTTTTGGGAAAATTGTAAACCCAAAGTTTTCAGGGGATGACAAAGGCAGACGAAACAGTGGCCGACGCAAGAAAAAAACGATTACAAAAAAAAAAAAAAGAAAAATCGAAAGAGACGCAGAAAGGGGGGAAATTACTTATACCAAGTTTCAATGGATCCGAAGACAGAGACAAACAGTGGCCGACAATAAAGAAAAAACAAAAAAAAAAAAAAGGCACAATCCACCCCATAAAAGGGGACATTGTTATCAGAATGTTTCAATGACCGCAAAGACAGAAACAACCAGGACGACAGAAAAAGGGAATAAATTAAAAAAAAGGGGGCAGTTTTGGAAAGAGTGAAAGAAAAGGGGGGAAATAACTAACACCCGTACACACAATCAGAAAAAAAAAAAAACCTGCTGACTGCAGCATCCACCCTAAATACTGGTAGACTGATGACACGGGGAAGGGGGATGGAGATAAAAGGGAAAGGGTTTGGGGGACGGAAAGCTCAGTTGGGAAGCACCGGGCTCAAAAACCGAAGGGTTTCGGGTTCGAATCTCCGCCGGGGGCCTTTTTTTAAGGGGTTTTTTTCCCCCGGGTTAACATTAGTTCACTAAATTTCCCATACAGTCCTTCGAAAAGACAAAAACCGGGTTCCGTTAAACGCACGCATAACATCTTGCACACACGTAAAATCCCATCCCAATTTGGGCCCGTTTTTGGCCCTTGGATGGGGACACTTTACCATACATGCACCTTCCCCCAAGATGGGGTAAGGCCCTTAATGGGGGGATAAAAAAGGTCATACACACAAAACTCCACTCCCTCGAAAAGGGAATGGATTAATACTTGCCTGTCATACAGGGGGTGTCCCCAGGGGTATCAGCCGCGTACGCAAAGAAGACAGGAAGGCGGAAAAGAGAGGGGGGGGGGGGGGGGGGGGGGGGGGGGGGGGGGGGGGGGGGGGGGGGGGG
>CM065718.1:88474904-88479904 GCA_033310375.1 Conus canariensis
TTGGGAACCTAGCCCTCATCAGCCAGCAATGATCAAAGAGCCCCCCCCCCCCCCCCCCCCCCCCCGGGTCGGGCGGTTTATACAGCGAATATTACCTTGAAAGCCAGACCCACGACTCTGTACCTAGGACTCCTTCCTGCCTCCCCTTTCCAAACAGATCAGACACCAGGCGATGCAAGCCGACCCCCGACAATGGCCGAAGGGAGACCTGATTGCCCTTGTAGCGATAGGATCAGGACCAGCCCTGACACGCTTCAATCACTGTGATCCCGTGGAGGGCCTCAGGGGGATGATTCCTTTCTTCCTTCCACACTGCGGTTGGTCTCTCAGGACAAACGGGACGAGTGTGGCTCCTCCTCCTCTTTGCGTAAGTTCCGTGGCGTCTCCCTCGAAGGTGTTGATGTTGAGGACCGATCGTACGGGGTTTTTAAAAGAGTGTCTGATGATCGAACTGTGCGTTTGAGTGTATTGAGAGCTTTGTTTGATTCGAAAGAGAAAACAATACATTTCGTGTGTGTGTGTGTGTGTGTGTGTGTGTGTGTGTGTGTGTGTGTGTGTGTGTGTGTGTGTTTTGTGTTTTGAAAGAGGTGTATCAAGGCTAGTTTAACAAACAGTGGGAAAATGTGGCGCATTTCTCCCACTGTAAAGGTATCTAAGTAAGTGAGTAAAGGTATCACATAGAAATCGTCAGGATAATCATGGTTATGTGTGGTGTGTCAGTAAAACTCTCTCTCTCTCTCACACTCGCATGCGCGCGCGCTCACTTACACACACACACACACACACACACACACACACACACACACACACCACGCACGCACGCACGCACGCACACACGCACGCACGCACACACGCACGCACGCACGCACACACACACACACTCTCGCACGCACACACACACACTCACATACATACACACACACACACACACACTGAAAAAACAGGAACAAACAAACAATGCATATGCACGTGTATGCGCAAAGTATTCGTAAAGAAATGAAAACCGAAAAGGCTAACCCAGACCCGAACCGGCATGTCAGACGACCTAGTCTATAATTATAGCAAGTTACCGTGTCATCAAAGATCCCACCTTTTTTCCCCAGGTGTGGTGGGGTCAGGCCATGAATTAACTTTGAAAGCCAGATCCACGAATCTACCTGGACTTGTTCTCATCCTAATCAAATAGGAAACAGCCAAGGTACACAGACCGTAAGCGTGGCCCAAGGAAGGACCTGACTGTCCTTGTACAGATAAGATCACAACACGCCCTGACACGGTTCACTGTGATCCCGTGGCGGGCCTCATATCAGGGGACGCCATCCTTACCGCTTTTGTCTCCTGGGAGAACTGAAGAGCGTGTCTCCTCCTCCTCTAAGCGTGAATGTGCTATTTCCGGAGCGTCTCTGTCGAAGGGTTAAGATCATGACGAACTTAATGGCAGGGAGACAGTCATTATTGTGTGTCTGAATATTGTTAATAGCTTTGTTCCACCCGAACGAGAATTTAAACAAAAAAACAAAAACCGTCTTCTAAATGTTTCTGTTACAGTTGATGTAAAGTTGTGCTATGGCTGGTAATAAGTGAAATTAAAAAAAAAAAAGATAGTTACATTCCCTTACATCATGGACACAAAGTCAGACGCAAGTTTCTGTTTTAGAATGTCTTCTGTCCTTGCTTAAGTGTTGTTAACGATTTCAGCTGCAGTCTAACTAAGTGATTAAAAAACGAAACAGACATTGTCAAACATTGCCCGATTAGGATCACAGTCGTATAAAAGCGTTAGAACGTAATCGCTACCCCTCCCCCCCACCTCTGTGTGTGTGTGTGTGTGTGTGTGTGTGTGTGAGAGAGAGGAGAGAGAGAGAGAGAGAGAGAGAGAGAGAGTGTGTGTGTGTGTGTGTGTGTGTGTGTGTGTGTGTGTGTGTGTGTGAGAGAGAGAGAGAGAGAGAGAGAGAGAGAGAGAGAGAGAGAGAGAGAGAGACCCGGATTTAGTATTCGTGAAAAAGAGATTAGATTTGAACTGTGTATGGGAAAGATATGTGTATAAAAAGAAACAGAGATTAATTATGGTCGAGTGTAAATGATAATTGTTGGTGTACGCGCATCCTGTAACAAACCTACCTGCCTACCCAGCCTCCCCCCCCCACCACACACACACACCCACGCACCTGGCTGTTCCCATGGCTGCACGGTCAGTGGAAGAAAATCTACACAGGACGTGATTGGAATTCGATTCCAGCAGATCAAAAACTCAGTGTCTGATAACCTGTTAGCAAGCAACGGTCGAATAGTACCCTGTGTGTGTGTGTGTGTGTGTGTGTGTGTGTGTGTGTGTGTGTGTGTGTGTGTGTGTGTATGTATCCGTGCGTGTGTTATTTTTTTAAATACTTTTTATAAGAATAGTCATGAGTTAAAGAGAGAGAGAGAGAGAGAGAGAGAGAGAGAGAGAGAGGAGAGAGAGAGAGAGAGAAAGAGAGAGAGAGAGTACTCGCACACTCGCGTTTGTGCATGTCTGTGTATGTGTCTACACGTCTATCTATGCATACTGTGTTGAGCAGTGGTGTGCGTGCATTCTGCAACCGACAGCCCCAAAGTACTTGGTGTTCCCCCACGTGTATTATCCAACAGCAGTAAACCCTGCTCCAAACGTGACTGGAATGCAGTCGCAGACCCCATCCTGAAAGGAGCTTAACCTACACCGAGACATCATCAAATGGCGATTCGAACTTGGGAGACCTTTCTCACCGGGTTATTCAACCCAACTTCTTTGACAACACGACCTCTTCGAACTGCCGGATCGACAGAGTAAACGTTAGTCCTTCTCTTTGCCAGTCATACCAAACTAACAGTCGACCATCACAGGGCGACAGTGAGAATTGATACTATGGTGACTACCTACAGAGAAGGTTGCTGTTTGTGTTGCCGCGGAAGAGTGGGAGAGGAGAGGGAGGGGGTGAGGAGATAATGGTGGTACATCAGTAGAAAAGATTTTGTCTCTTGTTATTTAATCTGTAAAAAAACAACAACAACATTAATCGGGATTGTACCGAAGATAATGTAGATCGTTTATTTAAACAGAGAAGAACTGAGATTTAGGTTCTGTAAACTGTTTTCCTTCGCATGATTCAGCTTTACGCGCGCGCGCGCACGCGTGTGTGTGTGTGTGTGTGTGTGTGTGTGTGTGTGGTTGCGTGTGTGTGTGCGTGTGTGTGAACAACTTGATAGCCGAGGAAAACAAGTGTAGATACATTTCAATGACCCGTCTTTCAGTTTTTTGACAGAGTTAAAAATGAAAAGAATATTTGGTTAAAGAATGAACTGAATTAGCCCTAAACACAGGAGAAAGGGAGAAAATTCAGAGACGATTTTTGCTGGTAGCCAACCAGGAACATCCAATTTGCTTCGGAGGTCAAACGCTTCTTTCATGGCCATGTCGTGCTCATAAAAGGGGAACAACTGTATAGACGCCTGGAAGCTGCCGTCCAAAGGAAACCATGATTTTAGCCCAGCCTGTACATAGGTTCCGGCGCTTCAGCCTCTCTTCAGTGGGCAGGGGTGAATGACAGGTATGTGCCGGGGCCATTGAGACTCCAGAAATACAGTCATCAAGAAAAGGACGGCTGGAACTCTTTGTTTTCAACAGATGCCGGGGCCATTGAGACCCCAGAAATACAGTCATCAAGAAAAGGACGGCTGGAACTCTTTGTTTTCAACAGATGTCGGGGCCATTGAGACCCCAGAAATACAGTCATCAAGAAAAGGACGGCTGGAACTCTTTGTTTTCAACAGATGTCGGGGCCATTGAGACCCCAGAAATACAGTCATCAAGAAAAGGACGGCTGGAACTCTGTTTTCAACAGATGTCGGGGCCATTGAGACCCCAGAAATACAGTCATCAAGAAAAGGACGGCTGGAACTCTTTGTTTTCAACAGATGTCTGTTTGACGTTTCCTTTAAGCCGTCCATCGTTAGGAAAGCAAAACGAAGGAAACTTGAGATCTACAAGTATTTCTATGATTTTGAAAGTGTAGAAAGAAGAAAACAAGTGCAGACTACCAGTCCCTCCATCAGTATATTAATAATGAAGGGGGGGGGGGGGGGGGAGATAAAGAAAATGAGAATGAAAAAGTCAGGGAAATATAATATAAATATGAAATCCTTCACTAGCAGCCTAGGGAGACCATCGTAACCCATCCTGAAGACAGAACTATTCATTATTGCCTGCTCCTCGCCCTTTCGTCCGCTGGATCGGACTCATCAGGGAGACACAGCTGATTGTGTCTGTGCTCCCTTGGCATCAAATAGAGATATACATCACAGTCCACAATTCCAAGGTTTTCTCACCACCAAGGGTTCAAGAACGGATTCCAACAGCACCCCAAAACAGGCGGTGAAGGGTAGAAAAGTAAAACGAAAAGAAAGTGTGGTTGATTTGATTTGATTTGATTGATTTAATTTAACGTCTGTTCACAACAATGGTGATATTAGACTAAGAAAGAGAGAGAGAGAGAGAGAGAGAGAGAGAGAGAGAGAGAGACGGACGGACGAACGGATAGATATAGATAGATACCCTCCAAATTCGCCATAAATATTTAGGCAGATAGATAGATATATAGATAGGTAGATATCCCCCAAATTCGCCATAAACATCTAGGTAGACAGACAGATAGGTAGATATCCCCCAAATCCGCCATAAATATTTTTTGCAAGTGCAAAAAAAAAAAAAAAAAAAAAAGAAAAAAAAAGAAGCGCAAACAGTCGTATATAATACAAATCTACTAGAGACAGAGAGGTTTACCGTGCATATTTCTGACACAGTAAGCTGCAATTTTGAACTGAAGCATGCCACATGTGTTTGCCTGTGAACACTCCCCCCCCACACACACACACACACACACACACACACACACACACACACACACCACCACCCCCCCCCCCCCCCCCCCCCCCCCCCCCCCGTTTCTGAGAGTTCCTGTGTTCCAGTTTCCCCCCCTGTCGTA